>OX467708.1:32473765-32588765 GCA_950111635.1 Agelastica alni | reverse complement strand
ACACGCTTTTAAAGTTAACCAAACTAAAAAGTAAAAAATTATTCTTAACATAAGAATGAAATTACTGACGAGAAAATTAATGTCACTGTTTTAAAAGCGTGGGGTGCTTTCATTCCGAAACGGAGAGTTAGTTTAAAAATGTCATACAAACCCCACGCTTTTAGAACAGTGACATTAATTTTCTCGTCAGTATGTTGGGAATTATTTTTTACTTTTTAGTTTAATTAACTCTAAAAGCATGTTTTTTAGTTTTTTTAAACTATAATTTATTTTTCGCCTTTTAGTTCCATTTGTTTTACTCACTAAATTTTTTTTGTATTAAATGGTAAAAGTATAAAAAGAATGCATCGGCCGGGAATCGAACCCGGGTGCCCGCGTGACAGGCGAGCATTCTACAACTGAACCACCGATGCGATGAACTGTTTTAATATTCGTTCTGCGCGCATGCGTAGTTCACGCACTAGTTCTATGTCTCTTACTCTCATGCAAAGGATCCCTGAAGAAATTTATGAATCCTGGAGAAAGTAATTAGAATTATCGGATATTTTGTTCGAATTATTGCATTGTCGTCGGTCTTTGACAAGTGTGCAAAGTTTAAATTAAATCTGATCGCTTAAAGTTGAACACAATCGAGGCCAATGAGTCAGTTGCAAACATAGATACATACATACATACAAGATACAGGTGAAACTAATATAAGCGTGTTAAAAATATTCAGGAAAATAGGCACAAAATAGTGTAACGAAGGTTTAAAAAATTGTAGCTTAGCTAAGAACACTTCTTCGGTGTCTGATCTGAGCAATAGGATATGAACACGCACATCATACATTAAAATGATTTTATGATTGCCTAGACATTTTTGCTGCATATTTATCATGTCGTAAGTTTAATTCTGCGAAATTAATATTAATAGGTATCTTTAAATCTCAAACAATTTTTTTACACTCTAGAAATTACAGAAAATTAAAAAAAAAATCACAAAGATGGTCAACTGAAGAAGAAAGACAAAACATTAAATATTTAGCCAACAGCAACTAAGCAGGTACGGATATTTGAAAAGGAAAAGGTAAAACAATAAATAACTAATCTTAAAGCACAACTGTAGCTAATACTTTCAAGACACTCTAATTATACTCTACAACATTTCACGAATTTCATTAATATTTCAGATTATTCCCCCTTTAAATTAGTCTATATTCTATGTAGGTATCAAAGGGTACGACAGAAGGAGAAAACTATGATAATACCATTAGTAAATTGATTAAGATTAAGCGAATAATTCATTCAGGGAGTTTTTAGTAATGGGTCCGATTTTGCGAATCCTAAATTTTGACATATCTCCACAATTCAAGGTAACCAGAATCGAATACAATAGTTTTTAAGTGGACGTCTGTCGTGTGTGTATTTTAAAATCTTTTGAATAATATGATTATTGCATATTAAAAATATTTGTATGAAAAATATGATGACAATATTTCATAAAAAGAGATAGTTTTAGAAAACAAAAATGGGAATTGGAGAAATTTAAACTTGTGTCAGTATTGAGAAAATAGCATTGAAGACGCTATAACAGTGAAAAAATTATTGTTAGTAATAATAAAGCATTGGTTATAGCAATTGAATATTGTTAAATTATAGTTACAGTTTTCTTTCTGGGTATTTTATTGTTATTTTGATTTTCACACACCCTAAACCTGTTAAAAGAATTTATTTTTAATAGCTTACAAAGATTACAAAGTAATAAATAGAACAAGGACAATTCTTATAACTAACAAAATACTCTGTCAATATTGATTTTTAACTTTTTATAACTAGAAAATTGTAGTACCTAGGTACCTAAAAATGTGATGTAAAAGTATAGTTATCGTTTTCTTTCTTGGTATTTTATTGGTATATACACTTTCACACTTTATAATCCCCTTGTATATTTGGTGGTATTTTTGTACTGGATTATTTTTTTAAAACACATACAAAAGTTTAAATAAGTCACCAAATACGTTTAAAACATGGCAAGGGGAACCTGCAGACGTAAAATATAAATGTTTCTTCAGTTTTTATGAATAAATTAGCTTGACAATTAATTATATGTAAAAATAAATTAAAGTCCAAATGCGTGCATTTAAATAATCAAACACAAGTAGGTAATAAGGCGTTAACTTACATTTCGTTTATTAACTGATGACTAAAACGGATACAAAAAGAGAAAATACTGTTTTGTAATAATGGACACTTTCTGAAACATTAACTATTTAAGCTATTTACGTCTCTTTGAACTGTAGGTAATTTCTGGTCCAACGTGATGAGTTGACGATAAAGTTACATAAACTGTATTAATTCCTTTTCTTTTAAAATTTAAATTAAATGTTATTATTTTTACTGTAAAGGCATAAGTAATGTGTATGTAAGAATTGATGCAAATTGTTGCAAGTTTTTAATATTACATACAAACATACATATAGTCACGCCTTTTTACTGTAAGGGTAGGCAGAGAGCACTAGGGTTCTTTCACACATCTTTCGCTTCTTCTATTTTCATCTTCGCTCTCAAACATACTCGTCGGTTGTTGGTACTCTTGACCTGGCCTTTCTTCAAAACAATGTCGATCTCATCAAGATAATTGCGACGAGGTCGACCTCTACCGGCTTGCCCATTCGCACTCGCCTTATAAATCTGTTTCGTCAATCTTTTATCCATCCTCTCTGTGTCCAAATCATCTAAGCATTCCTTTATCTATCTTTGTAACCACATCTTTTTTCACATCACAGCGTTTCCTTATCTCACGTTTCTTCACTTTCATGCTTTTTCGAACTACCACTCACCCCATACATATCGACACATAGGCTTTTTTAAGTCTACAAAAGCGCAGTAACCTTTTAAGTTCTGGTCAAGAATTTTTCAACTCTTCTTCCTTCTTCCTCTTCTAAATCCCGCTTACACATCCCATATTTTCTCATCAGTTTCATTAATCAATCAATACCTTTGCATGCAGTTTGCCGACGATGCTAGGTAAACTAACGCATCGGTAGTTCTTACAGCCTTGCTGCGAACCTTTTGCTTTGTAAAACGGAACAATAAGTGCCTTGCTTCAGTCTTCTGGTACGCTACCGCTCCTCCAGCAAAGGTTTAAAAGGGTGGACTAGCTACTACGGACTGTGCAGCCTTCAGCAGTTTAGTATTTCTGTCATTCAAACCTCATTAATTATTATAATATACAAATAAACGACTTTGATCGGTATTTGAATGAATGTATGTTAATTTGACCTAATATTAGTAATATTAACAAAAAATTCTTTTTAAATTTTTAATTGGGATGACAAGATAAAACAATGACCTTTATTTTTTTAATATTGTTAAAGAGGATTTGTTTTTCACTTACAGTTACACCAGCATGTTAAATAAAAGGTAAATGTTATAATTTTAATTAACAATGTTCTGCCATTGATTTTTCATAAATATAACGTAACATGACGACAAAATCTTTGGGTGACATATTGGCATTTTCTTTTTGGCTAAAGAACTTCTAAAATTTTTAATAATAATAATCTAAACCAATTTATCAGTTAAATTCTTTTTAAATAATTTAGGTATTGATATTGATAGAAAAACAAAGTACTATCATAAACAGTGATTGAAATTTTCAGAATTTAAATAATTTTGCGATTTAAACTTCAAGTTTTCTCAATATTTCAAAGTAGTAATATTAATTTAAACCAATTCCATTTTAATTGCTTTTGAAATGTAGTAACTTGAAAATCGTAAGTAATATCGGAATGCTGTTTTACTATTATTGTTTAAACAATTATCTGATTTCTACTGAAAACTGGTGTTATTAACACTTCTGTTTTGAACAAAAATGGACATGATGATCTAAAAGATAGTGAAACTTACTTAATGGTATAGAAATGCCTTGTATATTTTTATACTGATGAATAACCTTTTTAATAAAGATTTTTTTTTATTTCTCACAAACTAGCCTTAATAACTAATAATAAAATAATAAATTATATTAATTATTTAATATAAAACTTATAAATTGGCTTTAAATACTTTTATTACCAGTACTAATTTAAGATTTTATTATTTTAAGTAATATTGTTTTTAATTTATTCTCAAAGAAGTCTGACCGCCGATAACTAGGAGTTCAAAAATAATAGTTCAAAATTTTTAAAACTATTGAATACTAATATATTGCAACGATTTTGCGATACGCCACTGGAATGTACGTAAGCAAGCTGGGCGATATAGTGACGTCACAATGACAAGGATGTTCCAGTACCTTCCGGACCAATCTCGAATTTTCGATAGAATAGAAAATTATTTTATTTTCTGGTTTTACCGATAGTATATAAATTGGCCTTCGTTCGTAGAAGTTAGTTAGTTTTCTAAAGTTAATGATTGTGTTCGCTAGTTGACATAAATTGTGTTGTATTGTTACAAATAAATGTGCATATAAATTCGAACCCTGAATGTGAATTTAAGTAAATCGTCACAATATGTATTAAAAAAAATTATTTTGGAATAATAAAACTATTCTAAAATATCATGATTTAATCCAAAGTAAAATAAACTTTAACAGAAGTGGACAATTATTATCTATAGCATAACAGTTATAGCGAATAAATTTCTGTTGTTTTTCGTTAATCCTTTACGGAGAAGTTATGAGTCTGTAAGCTGTAAGTCTGCCGTTAGCAATGAACAGGAATCATCTAAGAATCACTACGGGGCTTTCAGATATTACGTTTGGCCCGACCGACGGATAAGTTCATTATTCAAAATTTGGTCAGTATCTCCATATAAATTATAAATATAAATTCAATTTAATGAACCGATAACACTAGGACAAACAGAACTATATTAAATAGAAAAGAGCCCTCGGTTTGGAACAATTAGTTTTGCTACGGCAATACTGTTTATTTATTTTTGTGATGAAATTACATCTCGGATGCTTATTTCGCTTTTTTTTTAATTTAAGTAACAAATAAATGAAGTACGTAGATAACTTCTAATAATTTTTCTCCCACTTTTATTTAACATTCGTATATTGCGCGGTTGTATAAGAGGATGCCTTCAAAACTGCTCTCGCATAGCATAACGGCCGTTGTAAAGTGTTATTCGAATATTGCACCACTTAGCTTTTAATTAAATCCGTTAACTTGTTTTGTAACCACTTAAAATGAACGAAAACAAGCAAAAACATCAAAACGAAAATGAAAAATTTCATAACAAACAGCCGAGAATTCCGACGATGCGCTGTGCGCTCGGGCTTTTCTTACTATATTTTGTTATGCAGGATAGTGAAAAAACGCCAACTAGGCAGTTAATGAAATTCAATTTCATAAAATTATTGTTGTTTATCGGGTCGGTAGATCCATATTTAAAAGAAAGAGAAAAGTACAAAATTACGTACCGTATTTATAATTATTTATGGAAATATATCGGTAGATATCTGTTAACTGATGTTATCTTTGCATAGTTTGATGATAAATATTCTTGGTTACCATAATTTACTGCACATAATGTTAGTCTAAGATCCGAAATAAAATCGACCTTCACCCATCTGTTTAATGGATAAAAATTATTTTATAAGTAATTTAGTATGTTAAAAATTAAAAAAAAATAAGCTGCCTGAAAAAATCCTGGCCAGGCTATCATTAATTAAAAATTCAAAAATCACAAGTCGAATGACAAACAAATATCCAAATTAGATATGTATTCAATTGACTCCTGGGTTGCCATTAGGAAGTCCTGTGGGTCACCTGCGAATGCCCTTTGCGGGCATTCTTATACTATGTGTTTGACAGTCTGCCTCTCATTACCACAATCGCAGGCCTCAGAGGGAAATTTACCCCATCTATGCAAGGAGTCGGCGCACCTTGTTGGTTCTAATGCGGTTACGGGTTGACCAGGTCTGGCGAGGAAGGTCAAATCCTTCTAATTCGCTGGAGATGAATGGCATTCTGTGGTTACTGGGTGCTATGCTACTTTCCCATTCTTCTTTCTAACGAGCATTTACTTCGAAGTTAGTTTGGTAAAGCGCTTGTGCCGTTTTGATTGGAGGTTGCCTGGATTGAAGTCGGTTTGTCAGGACGTCAGGAATATCGTTATGAACTTTTTAAATTCTCTAACCAGGGCATTTTCTCGGCGCAGTTTAGGTGGAGCTATATAGCTGAGAGGGGGCAGCCATATTGTTGGGGTTGGTTTGATTGTTCCTGTTACAGCACGCATAACAGCGTTTAGTAGGGTATTGATAATGTGCGTGTTTTTACTGTTGAGTCACACTGAAGCACAGTATTCCGCCACCGGGTACATCAAGCTCAGTGCAGAAGATCTTAAAGTAGATGCTGAGGAGCCTTAAATGGTGCCGCATGGTTTGTAAATTATGTTGTTACGTGTTCTTAGTTTCGCTGGTGTTTTTTACTAGGTTTTCTTTAAATGTCAGCGTCCTGTTCAGGGTAACTCCAAGGTATTTTGGATGTTTGTTGTGGGTTAGTAGTTCATTATAAAAAATTGCACGTAGTTTTATATTTGCCATTTTGTTGTTAAGATGAAAGACCGATTCTTCGGACCAAGACAAATATCTCGTGCGATAGACGAAGACATTGAGTTGTAGCTGCGCGCGGCGCGACCGCAGGTTGTAAGAGAATGCGTATGTTAGTAGTTTATGCAATAGAGAATGATAGCGATAAACTAGTAAACAACAATATTTTGGAGCAACTGGTAGTATAATAATTTAAAAGTTGATATATGTTAGATTAATATAATAATTTAAAAATATTATAAATATATATTTAATTATAAATGCTGCATGTACAAATGTCATGAATTAAAATCAGAAATCGATGAATACTTGCTTTTTTCAATGAGTAAATAAAAAAAAACAAAATGAACCGTCGAAAATTTCAAATTAAAAAATAAAAAAACCAACACCAAGGATATTTTTTTCAGTACAAAATTTTTATTATACTACACCATAAATATAAATATTACATTAATACGCACATTAGTACGTTCACAGTCGCATAAAAATGAAATTTTTTTAAAATTTGACAACCATCCTTCACGACAGACTTTTTGCGGGCAATCCCATATTATTGTGTTCGCAATGAAACAGCGCTTATTTTTATGTTTAATTTATAGATTAAACAAGTAGGTTAACAAACTAGGACCAAAATACCTGACAACCCAATAGATTTTTGAATTTTTAATTAACTGTCCAGGATTTTTTCAGGCAACCCATTTTTTTTTAAAATTTTATCATACTAAATTACTTATAAAATAATTTTAACCATTAAACAGATGGGTGAAGGTCGATCTTACTTCGGATCCTCTAATATATACAAAAAAAACGTTAATAGAATAGAACAGATTTTATTTTATACCAGAGACAAATTTCTCAAGAACTTGAGCCTTTCAAGAATGACAACTTGGCGTATTTAAAGAAAAGACTTGGGTTAACATCCCTGTAGGGTTGTGTTGGCTGAAGAAATGAAGCCACGTGACCATCATAAGCGTCGTGTGTTTGCTGATTGGGCTCTAGAGCAACTTAACTTGATCCTAATTTTTCCAAAAAAAATATTTTCAGATAAAGCTTATTTTTGGTTAAACGGCTTTGTAAATAAAAAAAATTGTCGTTTTTGGTATGAAAATAATCTGCAACAGATTCGTGAGAAGCCTTTGCTTCCAAAAAACTGTGTGGTTTATGGCGTAGTGGCATCATCATCACCAGACCTTATTTTTTTAAGAGTGTAAATGGAGATGCAGTAACAAAGTAACATTGAATAGTGAGCGTTATCGATCAATTTTAACATATTTTTTGTGGCCAAAATTGGATAAAACTGATTTGAGAGGCATGTTTTTCCAACAAGATAGTGCAACACCACATTTGGCAATGCCACCATGGAGTAATTGAAAAAAAAGTTTGGGAAGTCTGTCATCTCCAAAAACGAAACTGTTAACTGGCCTTCAAAAAGTTGTGATTTACCACCTTTGGACTATTTTTTTGTAAAGACATTGTCAATCGTTGGTTTATGCCAATAAACTTTAAACTAGAAACCCTTTGAAATCTAACAAGAAAAGCATTTTTATTAAAATTACACCTGATTTATTACAAAAAGTCATCAAAAATTGGGTTAATTTAACTCGATCCTTCAAACGAAGCCGCGGTAAACATTTAAATTATGTGTTTCTACCTTCAAATGCAGTTTCTACTAATAACATTTGGCAATAAATATTAGCAACAACTTCCTGTTTAATCATACCAGATTATAATTATGTTTTTATTTTTACACTTTACACGAAGTCGATTTTTTAAAAACTAATTAGCAACAAAGGTTAGTTTAATTTTTTTTATTTTTGCTGACTTTCTACTGCCAGCAATAATTTCGTTAACTACATATTTAATCTGAGGATTTTCCCGCTGGTTTTTATGATGTTGGGTTTGAGTACCTATTTTCAAAATTAAACGAATTTCACACATACATACATACATATAGTCACGCCTTTTTCCCGTGGGGGTAGGCAGATACCACTTCCTTCCACTTCCGCTACGGTTCTTACACACATCTTTTACTTTCTCTACTTTTATCAGTGGTCTCATACATGCTCGTTAGTTGTTGGTACTCTTGATCTGGCCTTTCTTCACAACAATGTTGATCTGATCGAGATTTGTTCGCCAACCTCTACCGAAAACGAATTTCTCACTTGGTAATTAATATTTTAATAAATGTAACTGCACGTTTAAAAAATACGGTCAAAAAAATTGTGCAATTTTAATTTTTTTATATTAGAGTAAGTTTTAATATGGTCATTCTTATATCCGTTAACGATTATATTCGTTTAACATTTAATAAAAATTACAGCTCTTACACTTTGCCTACGTTTTATACCGCTATTAAATTATATTTGTACCACACATAGGTTAGGTTAGGTTAGGTATCAAGTAATTGGGGTAAAGTGGCAAAGTTGCCCTTACACTGCGATCCTTAATAGATCTATTGTGGCTCACCCCTAGCGGTTACAGTTCACCGCACAATTCAGTTCCGCTCGCGAAGTTCATGGTTGTATGAGGTGAGATTTTTTGAAATCGGTAGGTTCTAATGTGGTAAAACCAAATATTCTTCCTATAAGCAGGGGCATGAACATAGTATGTGTTCAGCTGTTTCGTCTTCTACGCAACAAAACTAACAGTCCGTTTGTTGGTACAGACCAATCCTTCCGAGGTGGTATCATAGAAGACACTGTAAGCAGTCCCGTTAGAATTCACAGGTCGTTCCTACTTCATTCTAGGATCTGCTTGGTTGTGTTCCTCGAGGGTTTACATAAAAACAACTTCGAATATGTCCGAGCTGTTAGATCAGACCAGTGTAAAAGTCTTTTTTTCTCCACCCAGTCCGAAATTATGGTTTTGGCAGTAATTGTAGTGACTCAAAAAGACGGTACTGGTCCTGTGAACGCAGATTCGGCTCCCTGTTTTGCGAGGATGTCGGCTTTCTCGTTTGTACCACACATACAGCTACAGAAATAAAATCGTAAAGAAATATGCGAAAAGTTTGAGTAGCCACTCTCATATGAAAATCGTTATCTAACACGTAAATTGAAATTAATGTATTTGTTAGAGGTGCAGCTTACTGTTTGCGGTTTGAAAACCGTTATTTTTGCAACATTTCTACATATAGAACAAGGTATTATTTTAACGATTTTAAAAAACCTTTTGTTTTTAAAATTATATTTTATTGAATTACGATAAATGTGTAGATTTTTTTTTATTTTAATATAATATATTAATATTCCTGCAATTAAAATATAAAATAAATATAAAATAATAAAATTAATCCTATTGCAATATTCAAAAACTAATGTGTATTTCTAGTTCTGAACTCATGTTAAAAACTGTACAAAATCAATTAATAAATAATAAGGTTATAATTAAATACAGGGATAGTTAATTTTATTGAACAACACTGCTCATAACGGTCTGTTTGACACTCGTTAATGTCATAATAAATTAATGTAATAATTCCCAGTTGGTGAAAACAGTCATACAGGAATTGAAAGTTTGAGCGGTGATTTTAGTTAAATTTTGATTAAAATACATTAATTAAAAAATCAGCAACTGTACAATTTATTAAAAATTGTCAAATAAAAAAAACAAAAAAAAATATACCTTTATTTTAGATTATATCCACGCCCTTATTATTCAAAGTTTAAATTTTTATTGCGCTACCCCTAGTTTGGTGCCATTGCATGAAAAAGGATATCAGTGATCTGGGTGCAACCCGAGAGGTCCAAACGACACTTCCCAGTGGAAAGAATGAAAAAATACCATATCTTTTGTTGTTATAATTATTATTATTATTAAAAATATTGTCATATTGGTTTTCATACAAATATTCCTAACATGCAATAATCATATTATCAGTTCCAGCAGTCAAAAAAAATTATATTCAAAAATTCTTAAAATTCTGTATTAAAAATAGTATAATTTATTAATTGCAAAATTCAGCTAGTTAAACATTTTTCAATTTTTTCATTCTCCATAATAAACAGCCCGACATATTTTGCTGAAATCAGTTCCAAGTTGCGTAATTATACATCTAATGCAATTGGTCCCACGTCGATATCATTTGTTGTTCTCGAGATAATCGAGACAAAAATAATTCCGAACGCACATACGAACATACGCGCGCGCGCGCCCACAAACACACACAGACGTCCACTTAAAAACTATTGTATTCGACTCTGGGGACCTTGAAATGTAGAGAAATGTCAAAATTCGGGATTCACAAAATCAGACCCATTACTATAACTTTCCTCTGGGAAGTTAAAAATCTGTCCAAAATTTTCAGATCTAAGAATCTAGAATTTTAAAAAACCTATAATATCATCTATTTGCTTTTTATGCACGATAAAAATGTGATAATACCTTTGTTAACTACAAACCTTGAAGCAGAGATATAGTCGCTTTTTTAGAGTCTGAAAACTTTCGTCAAAAATAACTTACCATTTGAAGCACATATTGTTTATGGTGTTCGTTATTTATGAATAATTTATTATAATTTTCCACCCAGTGGCGCAGCGCTGGCCATTGTCGCCCGGGGTGGAATCCTATGTAATCCTATGAAAGAACTGAGCGAAAAATATTTATTTCAAAACCATGTAATATGTTACGTCGGGGTTCAAACCTATTACATTATAAAAATAACGCGCAGTTAAATCATTTATAACTTCGTCAAAGTTAATTTCGTCAGTCACACCTTTTTCTATTGACAAAATGGTCAAATCACTCAATCTCATGGTGCTCATGGTAGACCTCAAATAATTTTTTAATAATTTCAGCTTACGCTCACATAAAGCAACACTGAAAGCTATAGTTACTGGCATATTCAGTGATTCATTTTGGGCAGCCGCGTTCGTTTTGTTCATATTTTATATATTTTTTATTTTATATAATAAAAAACAAAATAAAACTTACTTACTATTAAAACGGCAGCGTGGCAGAAAACAAAACTGAAAAGCTGTAACACTAGAAGAGTACAAAAAGGGGGAAATTTTGACGCCCAACTAATGGTGACGCCCGGGACGGTCCGCCCCTCCGCCACCCCTCGGTACGCCATTGCTTCCACCCTTTTCTCAGCCGAATCATTTACAACTTTCATGTTTTTTTAACAATTTTAGACTCTTTACAAAACTTTCATTTTGATGCTACTCCGACGGATCTGTCAAAATTCATCATTCAAGTCAAATATTTTGGAAATTTCTCTAGTTTTGGTAAAAGAGAATTGTTCAATTCCTTCGTTAATAATTTCTAGGATTTTATCGATTATTATTTGTAGTTGCTTTTAATTTTTGATTAATAATTCTGTTTCCCGATTTAAAGCATTGGCCATTATTATTTTCGATTAAAGTAGCAAATTTGTACTGGTATTTCGCATAAAGATATATAAATATTTTTAAGTAAGTATAATTATGTATTCTTTTGATATAAGTTTAACTGCAAAATAATTGTTAATAATAATTGCCATATACACGTAAAAAAATGTAATCCAAATAGCAAATATGTCGCTGGTAAACCAATTTACTTTAATGTACATAACGCTGCCTGGCTCAAATTCTCTAACAAAACTGATGATGCAGGTCGTCAAGCTGAGGCCTTCGCCATCACTCATGGTCTAGAACAACTGGTCGAGCTACCAACCCGCATCCCTGATGTCAACAACCAGGCTGCCAATACACTAGATCTTTTCCTCACCACCAATCCTGACCCGTATAGAATAGAAGTTTGTGCCCCACTTGGAAACTCTGATCACACCCTTATCTCCACAACATGCTCTTTCCATTTACCATCGAGCAGCACAATACCACCCCGTCTCATGTGGCATTACAATTCGGCCGACTGGGAGGGTCTTCGTATGTTTTTCTCAGCGTTTCCATGGAAGAGAGTTTGTTTCTTCTCAGTAGATCCAACACGATGTGCTGAGACAATTTCTGAAATCATCATGTTGGGGATGCAAACTTACATACCGAATACCGAAAGAAGAACATCATCCGATAAGACCTGGTTTAACAGAAACTGCTCTAGAGCTGTGGCTTCCAAACAGGCAGCATACCATCGATGGCAAAAAAATCCGGGACCTGAGACCAGAGCAGCATATGTTGAGGCTAGAAGCATATGCAAAGAGACAATAGAATGTTCAAAAGATGCTCATAATGCCAAAATAAGATCAAAACTTGTTGAATGTCCTAACGGATCCCGTTCATTTTGGTCTTTCGCCAAAGCTGTGGGAAGAAACTTCACTTCCAGCTCTTTTCCTCCCCTAACCAATGAAGATGGAACACTAGCAACGACTGCCCAGGAAAAAGCCAATATCTTTGCGCACCTATTTGCTGGAAATTCCACTCTGGATTCTTCGGGAAAACAACCCTCGAACATTACACCTATTGACAGTCACATGCCCGAGATCACCTTTCGCCAACGTACTATCAGAAAGATTTTGCTGGGTCTCAACACCAACAAAGCCTGTGGATCTGACGGAATCCCGCCGATTGTTCTCAAGAAATGTGCCCCTGAACTAACACCTGTTCTTTGCAAGTTGTTCAACCACTCTTACAATTTGGGAGTATTTCCGTCCAATTGGAAAATTGC
This sequence comes from Agelastica alni, assembly GCA_950111635.1. Classification (NCBI taxonomy): domain Eukaryota; kingdom Metazoa; phylum Arthropoda; class Insecta; order Coleoptera; family Chrysomelidae; genus Agelastica; species Agelastica alni. The sequence goes on along the minus strand of OX467708.1, from coordinate 32,575,624 downwards.
AAGAGTACAGCCAGTCCCTAAAAAAGGCAAAAAGACCCTACCTAGCAACTACAGACCTATCGCACTGCTATCTATTATTTCAAAGGTCATGGAAAAAGCCATCAACATCGAGCTCATGAAATATCTGGAAGACTCAGGAATTATCAATGATAGGCAATATGGCTTCCGCCATCAGAGATCAACTGGTGACCTGCTCGCATACGTCTCACATATATGGCAGCTATCTATTGAAAAGTATGGAGAAACTTTAGCTGTGGCATTAGATATCTCCAAGGCGTTCGATCGAGTTTGGCACCAGGGACTCCTCGCCAAGCTTCCATCTTATGGTTTGCCCCCTCAGCTGTGTTCTCTGCTTGCTAGTTTTCTCTCAAACAGGTCTCTCCATGTAGGGGTCGATGGAGTTTCATCTGACACTCTACTCATAAATGCTGGTGTTCCGCAAGGATCCATTCTAGCACCAACACTATTTTTACTTCAGATCAACGACCTGTTGAAAGCAACTTCATGTCCCGTACACAGCTTTGCCGATGATAGTACCCTCCATACCGCATTCTCTTCCAGGGCCCCTATATCAGCCCGTGAAACCAGAAATGAACGAGGAAGAAATGTTAACAATATAAATATGGACTTAGCAACAATTCTCGAATGGGGATCCAATAACTTGGTAGAATTCAATGCAAACAAAACACAAGCATGTCTTTTCTCTAGAAAAGCCGATCTCACTGTGCCTAACATAACTTTGTCAGGAGTAACCATACCACTGAAGTCATCCATATCGATGCTTGGTATTACTATCAGCAGTAACCTTTCCTGGGAAAATCACGTGAGGTCCATTGCCAAAAGTGCATCCCAAAAACTTGGTTTTTTGTTTCGTGCCAAGAGCTATTTCACCTCCAGTCAGCTGCTTATGATCTATAAGGCACAGATCCGACCTGTACTGGAGTACTGTTCCCATATTTGGAGTGCAGCACCTAAACATATCCTGAAGCTACTGGATTCTGTCCAAAAAAGGGCAATTCGTCTCGTCGGTGATGCCTCGCTTACAAACTCGCTCACTTCTCTGGAACACCGTAGAAAAGTTGGCGATTTGTCTCTATTTTATAGATATTTTCATGGGCGATGCTCTTCTGAAATATCAACAATCGTTCCTCCATTGGCAGTCTCTTCGAGATTAACCCGTCAAGTTCAGTCTTCACACCCGTTCGTGGTCACTTTGGAGACCTGCAGAACATCACTTTCCAAAGACTCATTAATCCAACGAATTGCGAGGCTTTGGAACTCATTGCCTAGGGAGGTGTTCCCCGAGGCATACAACCTCCAGAAATTTAAGAAGAACACCAACTCCTACCTTCTTTCCCTTGGTTCCCACGATGTTCTCTGAACATTACAGGATATCCCTTTTCGTGGGAACCAGAACATAAAAAAAAAAAAAAAAAAAATTACTAGTCGTTAAAGAGATTATTAGATACGGATCTAATGGCAAGCGCTTTGAAATGTTACACAGTGGCGATAGGACATTTGACAGATCGGCTATATTTCCCTTGAGGCTTGTATATTACGTAGAATACGAACGACTCCTGGGAATAACCGGATTGTGTAAAACGGCCCGTTTGCCATCTACAGGCAACGAAACATGGGCAGAAGTCGCCATGTGTGAATTCAATCTTCACAGGACCTGGACCCAAACCATGAATAAATATGTACGTTTGAGGCTCGCAAATTTTCAAAAACAACGTAACGAAGTTGCCTCTATCCAATGACGTAACAGTATAGTAATAAAAAGGATAATTTTTAAGAACGACTTGAATCTTGTTTAATGTTTTTTTTAAACATTTTGTAACAAGCATTTTATTTTTTCTACGATAGGTCAAAAAGTTATTTCTATGTTAAAAGCTCAACTTTTTGCACTAGTGCAAAAAGTAACTAATTTTTTTAAATCGAGGTTAAAGACATGATGACATTAAAACGTCATGGAGGATGGAATCTTCAATTGTAGCTGAGGGCTAATATGAGAAGTGGATTCATGGAAAAACTGAAATGGCGGCTCAAATTCTGAAAGGTGAACCAAGTACCATTACCGGAAACTTCACAATAATCCGAAAAAAGAGTTTTAAGTGAAGAACCTGAGATCTTCACAAGCAAAAACGAAAACAAAATTCAAAACGTTACTGGAAATGAAGTTTGCCTATTAGTTACCATGGTTAATTACTCTAACTGCGATATTAAAATTAAAACTAACACAAATTAAGTAAATAACTAGTTTTATAAAAATAAACTTAGTTTAAAATCTTTATTTTATTAAAAAAACTCTTCTAAGAATTAGTAATATTTCTTGTATTATAAAATACTCTTCAATAAAGTTTAAAATAACAACAAATTTAATTCGTAGACTTTAAAAATGCCTACGACTGAATGGTGAGAAATGAATTATGGTGAGCAATAGTTTGATACGAGGATTCCACTGCTTGTGTCAAGATAAACGGAGCCTACACGGACTAGTTTAACATCGAAAAAGGTGTTAGGCAGAGATGTGTGGCTTCGCCATGGCTGTTTAACTTATACATAGACGATTGTTTAAAAGATTTGAAAAATAGTGCGTATGGATTAAGAATGATAGATATGATCGTGTCAAATATAATTAACACATAGTCAGCTCCTATTTTAAAAAAATAATTAAGCCTACATTAATTAAAGCACTTTAAACGCGCATTTATGCGACATTCATAATTTTTGCAAAAAACACAGTGTTTCTACAGGTATAAACTTCACGTAAATTTTAAAAAGAGACTATAAAATATAAATAAAAATGTTTATTTTTATTACTATCAATTTCACGAAGTTTATTAAGTAAAATAATAATTATTTATATAACTTAAAAATTTAAAATAAAATAATTTCTGATTTATAAAACATAAATTAATAATAGATTTGGTGATAATTTTAGAAATAATTTTTTTTTTAAATATTCAATTTAAATGTTTTCACTTTCATTGTAGATACATATTGTTACTAGGCTATATTAATAAAATATGACACTTTTCCATAGTTACCCAAAAAAAAAGAAATGTCACATAATAACAATCTTTTTGGCAGTAGTAATTTTCGATAAAATAGTTTCGGTCGTACATCGTTTATAAATCAACAGTTATCCATCTTCAAAGTTTTTCTTGTTATTCAGCCCATGCTCATCCGGAACTGCAATATCAGAAGTAAAACTTTTTGATGAAATCATCTTTTACCAGGGATTTTGAATTAGGCGATTCTTCACTTATGCAAGATTTTTCAAATAAATTTGGAGAAATATAAGGTACCTCTAAGTGGAAACTGATACATTTTATATGTTTGGAGAGAATAAGTTTCTCAAAATGAATACCAGAGATTATAAAATTAAACTTGGCAGTAACTAATAAAAAACAATTTGTAATGACATTAACGAAAAATTAAAGCTATTTAAAAGACATTATTGTGTTATTATTTTTTTATCCCTTTAAAAACATAAATGTGAAATGAGAGCCAAGTTCAATGGTCTGTCATGAAATTTATTTATAACAACATAATATATTTTATAACTTAAAATATCATTGTGACCCTGCTGTGGGTACCTGGACACTAGGGGGTGGAGGCAAACGAAAAAGCCGACACCCTTGCAAAACACCCTTGCGTTCAGTGGACCAAAACCGGTTTTTGGAGTCACTACAAGTGCTGTCAAAATAATCATTTAGTACTGGGCTTAGAGGAAAATACTAACGTACTGGTCCGATATACCAGGGTTGACTCACTCGAAGGCGTTCTAACCTAAACCCTCGAGAAACACAACTAAGCAGATCTAAAAATGAAGCAGGTCTGAGGAACCTGTCGTCTAAGATACCATCTCGGAAAGATAGGTCTGAACCAACAAACGGACTGTCGATTTTGCTGCGTGGAAGACGAAACTGCTGAACATATACTATGTTTATGCCCCGGCCTGGGAAGAATAAGGTTCAACATATTTGGTTATACCAACCTAGAACCTACCGATTTTAAGAAAATCTTACCCCATACAACCATGAACTTCGTGAGAAGGGCTGGATTGTGCGGTAAACTGTAACCTCTAGAGGTGAGCTACAGTAGATCTACTATAGGTCGCAGTGAATGGGCCCCACTCACATGATACCTAAGCTAACCTAACCTAAAATATCATTTCTTCTAATAACTGGGAAGGGACCTTTGTTCGATGGCTAGTTTCTACCAGCAAGCCAAATTTTCGAAAGAATAAGATAAGAACTTACAGCTTTAGAACTTGCGAAGGCTATAATATAATACGTATATTCGAACTAGCCAAGTCAGACCGTAGGCTTCAATATATTATCTCAAGTTATTAAAAGAAATGATATTTTAAGTTGTTATAAAATATTTCATGTTGTTATAAATAAATTTCAGGACTGACCATTGAACTTAGCACCCATTTAGATCTCACTTCTTTTGTCGTTAAAGACAACAACCAAGGCGTATATCATAATATTGAACTAAGCTCTCATTTCACATTTATGTTTTTGATGGGATATCATTACTGTTTGTACAGATATTATTAGTAGGTACTTATACATAATACCAAACAGGTTTTGTTATCCTACTGTATGTTCCTACATTTACTGGGTATAATTGTCTTTTTTGTATTATTTTCTTGTACCTTTTATAATTGATAAGATGTACTTCATTTAAGGTTATAACTTTGGAGAGTTCAACGTAAGCCTACCCTTTACTAAATATCGCACCACTCCCCACCCCGCTGCTTCACAGCCGCCGCACCGTGCACCATGGTCCGAAATACCTATTTTATTTAATTATTTATGAGTAATGATCTTACACTATTGATGTGCGCTAAACATTGAAATAATAATTAATACTAAATCTCAGTTAATAACGTAATAAATACAAAAGTTCGACTATACTCTTAGTTATAAGTAGTTAACAAGTACTAAAACTGATATGTTTAAATTAAAAAAAAATAAGGGTGGTATTCCACTCGTTATATATTAACATAAAGACAGGCTGTCATCAATTTTGATTGCTGATCGATACATTATAGGCACTATAAGTAAGTGTTCTTAATGGAATCAATTAATTGAAAAATTGTAATATAATGATAAAAATTTACTAGTTTCTAATTTATTCCTTTGTATTTAACCAACTATCTATATGATTGCCAAATTTGAGCTTTCTAGGTCATCTGGAACTGGGTTAGAGTTTTAATCTATAGATCAGTCAGTGATAAAAATGACGATTTTTGGACGTTAATATCTAAATAACTGTTTATGGTGTGTTTATTAAATTTGGAGCACTTATGTATCTCGCAAGTCTCAATATATGAGCCAAATTTGACATGTTTAGGTAAAATAGTTTTTGAGTTATGAGGATGGTTCGTGTAATATTACACACGGTACCGCTCGCCATTATGTTAGCTTGAACTCGGTTTGACACGCTACCGTGTGTCTAGATTGTTTTACCTCCAAGTGGAAACTAATATACATATTTGAAGAGAATGAGTTTCTCAAAAAGAATATCAGAAATTATAAAATTAAACTTGGCAGTAACTTATAAGATAAAAAACAATTTGTAATGACATTAATGAAAAATTAATGCTATTTAAAAGACATTATTGTTTTATTATTTTACTACAAAAATTTGAAAGAGAGCGTATGGATTAGGAATAAATGATTTGATTGTCAAATTCCTTATTTACGCCGATGATCAGGTCATATTAGCATCATTTGAGGAAGAGTTAAAAGCGATGGTAAATATTATGCTTATAAGCAAGACGAAAGTAATGGTTTTTGAAAGAAAAGACAAGCATGACAAATTGCGAGGTGCTGATTAAGGGGAAAATAGTGGATTAAATGAATGAGTTGGTATACTTGGGTTCAAAGTTTACGAAAGACAGAAAGTATGACTGATATCAAAAAAGGCACTACTGGCTGTGCACAGAGAAATCTTGTTAAGGTAGTGATTGTTGGTTTTGGCAGAAGAAGCCTGAAAGTAAGATTAATGCTGCGGAGATAAATAGTCTGAAAAGTATAACTGGAGTTTTAAAAAAAGACCAGGTCAAAAGTACCAGCAACCGACGAGCATGTATAAAAACGCTGATGAAAATAAAAGAAGCGAAAGATGTGTGTAAGAACCGTAGCAAGTGAAAAGAATTATTGGTCTTTGTCTACCCTCATGGGAAAAAATGTGACTACATTTATGTATGCAAAAACAATGTGTGCAACGTGTGCTTAAAGCATATTTGTTGCACTAGTTACACAAATAACTATTTTACAGTAGAAGCTATTACGAGCAAACAGTTAGTTACTCGTATGCATTTTACTTTTAAGTTTGGACAGAAAATTTTTAGTAGTTACAATCCAAGATACAGCCTAAAAATTATACAAATCTACGCACCAACATCGGACCACACAGAAGAAGAAATAGATGTATTGTATGACGAAATAACAAAGGCACTAAATCAAGACCATACACATTTCACGATAATATGTGGCGACTTTAATGCCAAAACTGGAATAAAATCTGATCCGGCTGAATTTGCTCTAGGAAATTTTGGCAGCCCGGGCAGAAATCAAAGAGGCGAGACTTTAGTAAACTATCTAATGGAGAACAACCTATTCCAGATGAATAGTTTCTTTTACAAAAAACTTCATAGAAGATGGACGTGGAAGAGCCCGGACGGAAATACACAAAATGAGATCGACTACATAATAAGCGACAAGAAGTACATTATTAAAGATGTGACAGTACTGAATAGATTTACAATAGGAAGCGACCACAGAATGATTAGAGCCCATATTGAGATAAACACTAGGAAAGAGAGAAGTAAAATGATGACAAAAAGAAAAACACAAAACTGGAGACAACCCACGAACGAACAAGAGTTCCAAGAACACATAGACAACACACTAAAAAGAACACCAACGAATGATCTAAATATCCTGAATGACTCAATAATCCACGCAATCGAAGATGCCCAAAAAAAGTTCTGCCAAAGTAACGAGAAAGAAGAACGAATTACCCCAACGACAAAGTCGAAAATGGAAAACAGAAGGTTACTTTTAAAAGATAAAAATGCAAATCATCAGGAAATAAATAAGGCCAACAAAGAAATATCTAAAGCTATCAGAAATGATATCAGGAAATATAAACAAGGAAAAATCATGCAGACTATAGAGAACAATAAAAGTATGAAAGTATTGAGACGCAAACTAACGACAGGTAGACGAGAAATCATAAAGCTGAAAGATAAAAATGGGAAAATAGAATCAAACAGGGAAAAGATGCTAAACTTAGTTGAAGAATTCTATCAAACCTTATACAAAAACAAACTAGAGCTAGAACCAGATGAACACGCATCTCTAAAAATTACAAACCAAGGATCTGAGGACATCCCCGAAATCTCTAAGGAAGAAATTATTCACGCCTTGAAGAAAATGAAAAACAATAGAGCACCTGGCAATGATGGAATAGTGATAGAATCCATAAAAAATGGAGGTCCTGCCCTTATTGAGGCAATAGAAAAATTGTTTAATTTATGCCTTCAAAATCAAACCATCCCGAACCAATGGAACAATTCTGTTACTATCCTAATTCATAAAAAGGGCGATATGACAGACCTGGATAACTAAAGACCCATTAGCCTTCTCAACCACCTGTACAAACTCTACACCCGTATAATCACCAACAGGCTAGAGAATAAACTGGATTTCTACCAACCTAGAGAACAAGCAGGGTTCCGCTCTGGCTACGGGACTAACGATCATCTGCAATGCATAAAAACCCTCATCGAGAAAACAGTAGAATACAACAAACCGCTTACCCTAATCTTTGTGGACTTTTACAAAGCCTTTGACACCGTTGAATTAGTTTCAATATTACGAGCAATAAAAGAATGCAGAATAGATGGAAGATACTCTAACATTATATACAATATCTACAAAAACGCAACAACAACAATTGACCTGCATACATCATCTAGGGAAATAAAAATAAAAAGAGGAATCAGGCAGGGCGATACGTTATCTCCAAAACTATTCACTGCGGTCCTGGAACATGTTTTCAAAACTCTGAATTGGGAAAATAAGGGATTTATGATAGATGGGGAAAGACTGAGCCATCTAAGATTTGCGGATGACATAGTTCTAATGGCAGATGACATGCAGGAAGCCAGGGAAATGCTAAAAGATCTACAACGGGCAACACAAAGAGCAGGTTTGGAAATAAATTATAACAAAACAAAAATGTTAACCAACCTAGTACCAAGCGAACCTGTAGAAATAGAAAACAAAATCATCGAAATCACAGAAAAATACACCTACCTTGGCCATGAAATCCGGATCGGCAGGGACAACCAGACGTGCGAACTGTCCAGACGAATATCTCTGGGATGGGCAGCGTACGGAAAGCTTATGGACATATTTAAATCAGAAATTCCTGTAAGTATGAAAAGGAAGACCTTCAATCAGTGTGTTCTCCCAGTTATGACATACGGGGCTGAAACCCTAACCTTAACAAAAACAATAGTTAAAAAACTACAAGTAGCGCAACGGAAAATGGAGAGATCCATGTTAGGACTTTCCCTTAACGACCGAGTCAGGAACGAGGATAAAAGGAGAAAAACGGGGGTAGAGGACATAATAGAGAGAATTACAAAGCAGAAATGGAGATGGGCAGGACACGTGGCTAGAATGAAGGACGGAAGGTGGACAAAGAAAGTTCTGGAATGGCGACCGAGATCGGATAAGCGAAGCAGGGGTAGACCACCGACACGATGGACAGATGACCTCAAAAGGATAACCACGAACTGGATCGCAGAGGCGTAAAATAGGGAAAGATGGAAATATTTCGAGGAGGCCTACGTTCAGCAATGGACAAGAGAATAAGGCTGAATGATGATGATGATGAATAAGCAAAGTATGTGAACTAAAAGAATACAGAATGGATGACCGTGAAATGACTGTCCTATGCTATGCCGATGACGCAGTAGGTACTAGTTGCTGAAAATGAAGACGACCTGCAGCGACTATTACATCGATTTAACTGCAACGCCAAATCACTTAATATGGTTATATTGGCCCAGAAAACTAAATGCATGACGACATCAAAAACGCCATTAAGATGCAAACTGGAAGTTGAAGGCAAAGTTATCCAACAGGAAATGAAATATAAGTATCTGGGCATAGAAATCTCAGGCTATGGTGATGTTGAGACGGAGGTGAGAGAACAGACAACGAAGGCAACAAGAATAGCAGGATGCCTAAATGACACAATATAGCGAAATAAAAACATTAAATAGAAACCAAATCAAGAATTTACAACGCAATAGTTAGACCAACTATGACATACACGGCTGAAACTCGGCCAGACACAGCGAGAACTTAACAACTTCTAGAGACAACCTAAACGAGAGTACTTCGTAGAATAGCTGGTAAGACGATCTTGGATAGAGAAAGAAGCGAGAATATAAGAAGGATATGCAAGGTAGAAAACATTAATGAGTGGGTTCTTAGCAGAAAGAGGGAGAAAATTAAGCATATCAGTAGAATAGACAACGAAAGAATAGTCAGAACAGCACGCGACAAATCACCAATGGGTCGCAGGAGTTTACGACGCCCCCGAAAACTTTGAAACGACAACTTAGAAGTGCAATAGGTAGAGGGACGATGAAAAGAAACAGGCGATTCGCCTAGAATAAAAAAGGAAGAAGAAAAAGAAGATCATTCAATTTTACACCAAAAAGGTACTCTTGGTGAAACTCGATACTGTGTACCGTTTTCGGAATATTTTGATTTGAAAATTATGAAGTATTAACCGATGCTGGTATAAAGTAATGATAAAGTTATTAATTATTATTATTATAAATTAGTAGCTTTATTCAAATAACTATATTTCTAAAAACAAGAGTGTAAGCACTTGACCAAGCCATATATGGTAGTTTATTCTCGGTAGGTATTTTCATATTACATTACTTATTTTTTTTTAAGAACGAGCAAATTAAATTAAATGTATCTAGTGAAATAATCGTAAAATTGATCCATAAATAAATAAAAAATAATAAGAACTATAAATGTAACATTATTTCCAAGTGTCTATTATTAAATATAAAATACCAATAAAACGCCCTAGGTGAAGAAAAACAATTCGTAATTAAAGAAAAACAATGGCTAAATAAGAAAAATTATAAATTTAATTCCACGAATGCCGCATATTTATATTTGCTTAATTAATTTTCTTTGTTTTAATAATTAATACGCCAGTCTGCTCAAAACACGGAGGCTATATACAGTACGTCCATAAAGTAACGCATAAATTCATTATTAGCTAAACCTTTGAGTGATGACGTCAGCACCAGTTTTTTAAATGAAACACCCGCCTTTTTTACGATTTGCGGATTCCAAAAATGTATCACAAAATGATCCAAATTGGTACAGGGTGGACAAAAACATTTTATCTATCCACTTTCATAAGTAATCCTAACCGCACGACTAAACAAATAAATTTAAAAGTATTTCTTGCCATTTCTTTTTTTTAATTTGACGTTAAAAACAGTCATAAATATCCAAGTAAAATTTCGTATTGTTATTCCAATTTATTATATTGTATTAAACAAACTGTTTTGTATTTGGATATTGGAGAGTTTTCGGTATCAAATATTTTTTAAAAAGGCAAAATACCATCCTTATAAAGTACGTCTCATCCAGGAGTTGGCTGAAGATGACTGTGATCGCAGAACTGAATTCTGCGAGTACATGATGAATTAAAACGATAATAAATTAAATAACAATTTCATTAATAACGTTTTATTTTCGGATTAGGCAAAGTTTTATTTGAACGGGCATGTTAATCGGCAAAACCGATATTGGTTCGATAAATTTCCAAATTTGATGCAATTTTATATCTAATAAGCTTAATATAGCAAGATAAATACAAAGTTCTCCTGGTACTAGTCGTTCATTACAAGAGGAGACATACATTGATTCTAGAGATTTTTTAAAAACTTCGACAGGCACTATGTTTTCTGAAACCGATAACAACTACAAGCTTGTTATTAATAAAAACAGGTGAAATATGATAAAGCAAAGAACGAAATGTCTATTTATTTAAATGTTAATGTTAATATTAATAATAAATAAGTAAAATGTAATTGATTTAAGATTGTATTTTTAATTATTCCACTAGTGGATAAAGTCGTACTTTATACGGTTCATAACTGGGTATAAAACTTCAATTATAAAGTGATTGTGGATAAAATATTTTTTTTTAAACTTACCTAAAATGTGCAGCCTTAAAACATTATTGGCTGCCCAACAATTTAAAATTATTAATTAAACATTTAAATTTATAATACTAATTTATAGGTTTTATTTAATGATTTAATTAAATTTAAGAAAGACAATATAAACTATGTTGCTTATTAATGTATAAATAAGTAGAGGTATATGACTTACTAAAATTTTATTTTTTAATTAGTTATTACTTTAATCACCATACTATAAGCATCATTTGTAAACAAACATTATTTAAAGAGCCCAAAAAGTAAACTTTTTTAGATACATTAAAATGAGTTCAAAAACGTTTAAAGAAATATTGTTGAGCATTTTAAAAACCTTCATAGCAAAGAAAAACAATTTTGCAGTAGTAATAAGCCGAAAGAAAGTATTAGTACTGCAATGACAAAAAATCATTTTTTAGTTAAATTTTTATTAAAAAAAGTAGGTACACATTTTAAATGTCATTATGAATGGAATTAAAAAGTTTCTTGTAAAGTGGTTTACTGTCCTGAAAATTTTGTACTTGCATCATATTCATCAGTTTCTTCAGAAGGCACTTGTCTACTCTTCGACGAGTTCGTACGCTAAGTGTAGGGACTTTGAGTGCCGTTTGATATTTACGACAGTTATTGGACCCCCAATGTGTTTGATAATAAGAAAACTTCTTACATACATATAGTCACGCCTTTTTCCCGTAGGGGTAGCAAAAACCACTTCCTTCCACTTGCTACGGTTCTTAAACACATCTTTTGCTTCCTCTGTTTTTATCAGTGCTCTCATACATGCTCGTCGGTTGTTGGTACTCTTGACCTGGCATTTCTTCAAAACAATGTTGATCTGATCGAGATATGTTCGCCGAGGTCGACCTCTATCGACTTGCCCATTCACACTCGCCTTTTAAATCTGTTCCGTCAATCTTCCTTCCTCCATCCTCTCTACGTGTCCAAACCATCTAAGCATTCATTTATCTATCTTTGTAACCACATCTTCATTAACACCAGAGCGTTCCCTTATCTCACTATTCTTTACTTTATCCAACCAAGTCACTTCGGCTATACTTCTCAGACTACTCATCTCCGCAGCATTAATCGTATTTTCATGCTTCTTCTTCTTCCAAACCCAACATTAACTACCTTACATAGGTGTAGGAACCAATACTTCGCTATGCACAGCCAGACGTGCCTTTTGACACTTTCTGGCTGTTCATAAAAATATGCAGTGCCCCATTTATTTGTTTTTCTGCCAACACCCTTCGCTATTCACTGTCATACTTCTTTTGTAAACTTTGAACCCAAGTACCCTTAATCAGCAAATCACAGTTTGTCATGCTTTCTTCTCTTTTTAAAACCATAACTTTCGTTCTGCTTACATTTATTTTCATCCCTTTGATTTTCAGGGCATCATTCATAACATTAAACCATCGCCTACAACTCCTCTTCAGATGACGCTATTATGACTTGATCATCGACGTAAAGAAGGCTTTTGATTAGAAAACTACGCGTTTTTAATTATCTTTGGAAGATCTAACTTTCTTTGGATTCTTAAGAGTGCAGGTATAAGGGCATCGTCTGCATAATACCAGGTGCTTCATGTTTTAAATCGCGGCGTATTCACAGTATATATCCTCGTTGTTCATAAGCCCCCATTTGGCTTTGCTGGTCTTAACGGGGGCTACCCCTGTTCTGATGCGGTTTAGGGATTTCCAGGTAACCCAATCAAGATGTTGGGGGTTTTCAGAGGGTGGCTTCTCCGGGACAATTCTCATAAAACCTCTTTGAGATCAGAGTCTGCTGGGTCGTTGGAAAACCAAATAATGGGTGGCTTTCGTTGAACATATGTTTAAACTTCTCAGTGTATTCGACCGCTTTGCGGCGCAATGGAAGAGCTGCGAAACCAGAGGCTCAGTAAAGTAGAGATAAATTTGTTGCTTTCATACACCCAGTTGTTATTCGGCACGTTTCATTTAAAGCAACGTCAACACGTTTCGCATTTCTCGATCTATTCCATACAGGGCAAGCGTATTCTCATGTCGAGAAACACAGAGCCCGTGCAGTCGTTCTTAGGACCGAAGGATTTGCACCCCACTTGCTTTCCGTTAACTTTCTCAGGATGTCATTTTTAGCGTTGACTTTTTGACGGGTTGTCAAGGTCCTGTCTAGTATCACTCCAAAATATTTAGGTTTTTCCGTGTGTTCTAGGAGGCCACCACTCTATGAAATATCAAGCTTTGTCGTTGCCTCACTATTGCATAGGTGAAAATCAGACACCTTCGTCTTGGAAGGGTTGGGTTTTAGTGAGTTTTGGTAGTAGTACTCAGCCATTTTGTTTATTGCACCCTCCAGTTTATGCTCGACGCTTTAAAAGTTGGTGTCTTGCACAGCTATTGCCAGATCATCAGCATAGAGAAAAATATTGAGTAGGTAGGGAGGGGTTGGTTGTTGGTGTAGATATTACATAGCATTGGCGCCAAGAGCTACCTTGGGGCAGGCCATTCTTTTGATTTCTCCACCTGCTCTTTTTATTATTCAGGGTGACATAAAAGCGTCGCTTTTGCATCATTGACCCAATCAGCTTCATAAGGTTATAGTCCTTAGTTGTTGGGTAAAGCTTAGTTAGAAGGTGCCTGTGGTTGACGGTGTCATGTGGTTTTTTCTATTCGTCCGGGCACCATCCGCTCGTATAGCTTAAAAAGATGGCACAGCAGGGAGATCGGTTTATAGCTACTGGCCAGTTCTGGATCTTTAGCCGGTTTGGGAAGGGCTACAATTTTAGTTTTTCGGAATATTGTGGCTAATGGTGCATTCCTGATACAATTTTAGGATCCATTTTTTTTATTGCTGAGCCGAAGTTTTTAAACTGTTCGGTACACAGGTCGTCTACGACTGCGGCCTTTCCGTTTTTTATGTTTTTTATGGCGTCATTGAGTTCTTTTAAGGTGTACGGATGCTCCAGGAGGTTAGTTTCGTTTGCTTGGTTTCTCTCCAATCTTGGCGTTCTAGTTCTTTTTTCGGTTTTTTCACTCTTTAGTAGCTGATAAGCAATCTGGTCAGGTTTAACGTTACCGCCTTGTTTCCTGTCAATTGGGTCGCCGTCAAGTATTTTTAGCAAGCAAAGAAGTTCTGTTAAGTCATAACAATGATAAAAATCCAATTAAAAAAACTGGAAAAATATTTTAGAAACTGTCAAAGTTGGCTATTGAGAATTGTTAATAAAAATGAAATGGTTATTAAGTGGCTTCCCACAGATCATAACAAATATAGGGTATTATATCTAAGTTAAGTGTAAAAACTACACTTCCACGTCTTGACTCACCCTGTATACAGAGTACAATAATTGCAAAACATAATTGACTTGGTTAATTTCGCTTATTTAAAAAAATGTCTTTATCATAAATTTCTGAAATTGATTATTTGTTATTTATATATTTGTTGTTGTTTTAAATAATAAGATTGACTTGGCCATCGCATGGAAACTCAATGTATCACACAAGTAATACATATTATATTAAATTAGATTGTTTAGTGCGATTGCCAAGTCAATCAATTTATTTAAAACATAAAGATTTTTAATATTGATTTGGTCACTATAAGACGTTGTTAGGTTAGCTAATTACGTAATAACTTAAAACAAAAGAAACCTAGAGTGGGGACTAAATAAATAAACCGACTTGGTATTACATGGATCTCACAACTTTTTACGGTAGAAGAACTGAGTTGCGAGACTTGGTGTCTTTTACAAGTTATGTTTTTAATGGCATTAAGTCTATATGGATCTTGCAAAAATTTTTAAGAGACAGAGATCAATGTTCATTTGAAGATACATTTCATAATTCACTAAAACTATTGTCCTAGATAGTGTGCGGAGAAACAGAACTGCAGTAAGATATCGTGAATTATTTGCAGAATATTTTGTTAGTGAAGGAAAGATAGAAAGGAAGGATAATTACGTTCGAGTAAAGTTATTTTGTTACTTACGTTATTTATTTTTTTCTGTTGGTAATTCACCACCATAAACAATCACCCAATTATTGCCATTTTCTTTGTTTTAAGTTTCACAATTCTCTGAGCATTTTGTATTCCAAATTGATGGTCGATTCTGAATTTCAATCATAAATTTTTGGTATCTAAATCCATTTGTAGTGATAAATTACTAATGAAAGGTACACTTGCAACGTCCCCTACTTCATTACATTACAATACCAGCACAGCTCCGAGTGCCGATTTAATCCGAATTGGTTTCCAAAGGCGTATCTTAAATATTTTGTAACAGTTACCGAATTTTATATATTAAAAAATTTATTGAAATAAAAAGTAAATAAAAAAATATATAAATGGAAGAGATCATTAAGGGTTGCTGTTTTCGCCAGTGACAAAATAAAATACGCGATGTTTAATTGGTACCAGATTCTAACGGATTAATGAATTTTCTCACATTCTTATATAGACAATCAAGATGTAATTCAAAGAAGTTTAAGTTGCGAACAATGCCCGAGCGCCAATAATTGAAATGAATCTTAAAGATAATATTGACCTTGCGAAATTCTGCTTTTACTCGCGTTAAAAGTAGTCAGTTAAAGTTTGTTTAAGAGAGCGAAAACCAAATAGCGTCGCATTTTGAGTAATTGGAAATAACTGAAAAGGTTATAGTTTTATTAGAAGTAAACAAAGAAAGATAAGGAAGAATATCATTGCTGATCAGACCGATTAATAACTTACTATTTGATGAGGATTCCCACTGATAATGGAATTATCAAAAATTGCTATTTTAAATATTCTATCGAATAAAAAATATTCAGGTAGCAGCCGAGATCTATTTTAAACATTTTCCAAAATACAGAAAGCAACAATGAAAAAATACTATATGTTTTGTTGTTGCAATTATTATAAAAAACGATTTTAAATTGTTTATAATAAGTTATAATTGTCATTAACAATATTCTGTTAACATCAACCGTATTGTTTATAACAATTAAAATCTATTTTAATTATTATGATCAATTATCATTTGTTAGCAACAATATTCAATTGTTATAAACAATGCTTGATTATTACTAACAATAATTTTTCACTGTTATAGTGTCTTCAATGCAATTCTCTCAATACTGACTTAAGTTTTTTGTTTTCTAAAACTATCTCTTTTTATGAAATATTGTCATTATATTTTTCATACAAATATTTCTAACATGCAATAATCATATCATTCAAAAGATCTTAAAATTCTGTATTAAAGATAGTATAATTTATAAATTGCAAAATTTAGGTAGTGTACCCTTTTTTTCAGTTTTTTAATTCCCTATAAAAAACAGCTTGACCGATTTTGCTGAAAATCTAATCAGTTTTAAGTTGCGTAATTATTCGTCAAATGCGTCCAACGTCGATATTATTTTTTGTTCTCGAGATAATCGAGACAAAAAATAATTACGAACACACAACTATTGCTCATGGGTTGGATTTCTTGACAAAACATAAAATAATTAGGGCCGTTTAAAATTGGGTCTGGTTGAATTTAATGAGCAAAGGACTGTTATGTAAACATGAGCCAACGTTATTAAACATTTTAAGACAAGAAAAGACACCTTACGAAGACGGAGCACCACCCACCATACCAATAAGATACAAATTTAACTATTCAAAAATAACAATATTTTATTTACATATCAAGGAAAACAAAAGCATAGAAAATTAAAGCGAGAAGAAGAATACATAAAACACATTATGCAAAAAAAAAATAATAGAATCTCAAAGTAGTAACGGTGATTGAAAGACAATTTTTATACCAAAAAAAAGATAACATATCAGAGTAGAATAAGACATTATTAGGTATAAAAACAAATTTAAAACTTTAAGACATTAAATACGAGTATTGGTTTTAATACCAAAAATGTTCTTAATAATTAATATATTTTAAAACTACGGTTACCCATAAACCAGATGTTTTAAAAATAATTTTACAATCCCTTTAAACAAAAATGCATAGGTACATATTTCACATACAATTTTTTACCTTTTTTCATCAAAAAGAGTTAATTTATATCGTTAAAAATAAAGCAGAAGTTGTAAAAATCGTTTGAAAACAATGGTTAATCGATAGCATCAACTTAATTGAACTAATGCATAAAAAGTAATAAGTTGGATGTGTTCTGCTTTTGCATATTTTTCGGATTAAAATTGTCGCGGAAAGAGGAAACAAACATTCATTGCAATCACAGTATAAAACTGCAAAAAAAGGAAAATATAAAAATTTAATTCAAAGGTTTTAAAAATTAAGTTCTATAGTAAAATGATGGTACAATAAGAGTTTGTTAACAATATAAATCTAATAATAATTGAAGACTACCATAAACCCCACCGGTATTGTTTAGGTGATTAAAGAATTATTGTAGTATACGATGGTCTAATATGTCAATAATAATTAATTGGTAATATATTTTTATCTAAAATTTATAATGAATCTACATTTAAAGTGTAGTACCTATCATGGCTATGTAGCGCGACAACGTAATGAAATATCAGTAGTCTGGGTACGACCCGAGAGGTCCACACGACTAACTTCCCAGTGGAAAGTATGAAAAAATAACATATGTTTTGTTATTATAATTATTAATATTATTAAAATTATTATAAAAAACGATTTCAAATTGTTTATGACAAATTATAATTGTCATTAACAATATTATGTTTATGTCAACCGTATTCTTTCGAACTTTTCCTTATCATACCATAAGCGGGAGCTATTTTCAATTGTTTAAAACAATTAAATTTTTTTTTTATTATTATGATTATTAATCATTTGTTAGTAGTAACAATATTCAATTGTTATACACAATTCCTGCTTATTACTAACAATAATTATAGCGTCTTAAATGCTATTCTCTCAATACTGACACAAGTTTAAAATTCTCCTAATCCTATTTTTGTTTTTTAAAACTATCTCTTTTTATGAAATATTGTCATCATATTTTTCATACAAATATTTCTAACATGCAATAATCATATCATTCAAAAGATCTTAAAATTCTGTATTAAAGATAGTAATTATGCGTCGAATGCAATTGGTCCCACGTCGATATCATTTTTCTCGAGATAATCAAGACGAAAAATAATTCCGAACGCACATACGAACATACGCACATACGTACATACACACACAAAGACGTCCACTTAAAAACTATTTTTTTCGACTCTGTGGACCTTGAAATGTGGAGATATGTCAAAATTCGGAATTCGCAAAATGGGACCCATTATTATAACTTCCACTGGGAAGTTAACAAGACTGTCATATTGCGTTAATTTAATTTACAATAACGGCATACGATACCCCCAAAGAGAATTAATGCAAACAACACACATATCTGATAAATTTTCACCTATCTCATTACTATGCAAAGAAATGTAACGCGAAGATACTTTGCAGATAATTTATCACCCAAGATTATATCGAATGCATGCGCAAGTAACCACGTTGTCATATTCATGGGCCATTGTAAAAACCGCGCACGAAATATATCAAATGATAAATAAAATTCAGTTGGAGGTTCCCTACTAATATATGGGACGGACTTTAGCGTAATTATTTTATGATAAACAATCCCAAGTGCGTAAAAAATCAAGGATATTTTTTTTAATACGTGTCTAAAAGAGTTAAAGCTCAAAAGAAAAAAGTGAGCCCAATATTTAGAAACCGTGCTCATAAAGGACCGTTTCAGCTCTTAGGAATAATCTAAAGCTGCACGGTGAAAGAGTCAGAGCCTGTTGTGACTCTTATCAGCTCAACCAACACAGTTCCTTGTAGCATGGACCATAAATTTATCTATAATAAACAAAAAGATTCGCCAATTTTCTACCATGTAACGATTAAGAAAGATTCTGTGACAGAACTGAGTAGTTGATCAGAAGAATAGCTCTCTTTTGAATGGAATCTAGTAGCTTTGAAGATAATACAAACAATGATTGACTTAAACCAAAAATCCCAACTTATGGGCAGCTGTCTTGACCAAGGCTCATCCTAGATCTTGTGTAAAAACATCGTTTACCAAATTTAAAGGTTCTAATTGTTCTTATGGACGAAAATGTTGTGCTATAAAGATGCACTCGACTAGTCATGTGGTTCTAAACTTTTACACGAATAAAATATTTATTTTAATAGTTCCAAAATATTGTCAAATTTAATTTAATTTTTATTTATTTTTAAAATTTACTGGGAACGAAAAATTCAAGTGTTAAACTCTCTACAAGCGTCTATTATAATAAAACCTCAAACTTTACAATTACATTTATTGGTAAATTTTTAAGAATATTTCATGTCCCTGAAAGTTATTGGCTACAATTTTCCCAACACGACCTAAATAACAAACTACTTTTTATAAAGACTGTTATGGACAATTGTTTTTCAGATCGTATTAAAAAAAAATTGTATAGGAAAACTGAAGCTGCAATTAGATTAAACAATTATACAACTGGGGTTATAATAAAATAACCGAAAAATTATTACTATTTTACTTTGTATTTATATTTTGTATTATATAACTATTTTTATAATAGCAATAAATAATTTTATCCTGAACTTATCTTTTAAGTATCTTCTAAATTAAAAAAATATTCTACAAGATTGCATTTCAACAAATTTTATTTTGTGGAGGATATGTCAAAATTCGGGATTCGCAAAATCGGACCCATTACTATAACTTCCACTGGGAAGTTAACAAGACTGCGTAGTTTTTGCTCAATAATATCTTAAGTTAAACATTTTTAAAAATATTTGCATCTAATTAGAAAATGTGGGCTAGTCCTTTGCTGCAAATAAAAATGAAATTCGGTTTATGTTCAACCACTGGAAGTTTATTCTTTCTTACTCTTGAAATATAATGTTTTCGTGTAATAAACATTTATATTTTCGAAGAAATATTTCAATCTGTCAAGTCTCCTCTACAGCTCGTTGTATGTGGATTTGTGGAAATGCTAACGGAGAAATACTCTGGAATTTTTTCTTTTCTGCTTGAAAGTTTCGGACTACCTGTTCCCTCTTTCAGGCTTTCTTTGATGGACTGGCGCAAATAGTTTTTTCAGGGTTGTGCGTGTTACAGATTGTCCCATTACTGCTACCGAATTTTTTTACAGCGCATACCGACTGCAGATTCTCAAATAGAAAGTAAAAATTTTATAGGAAGTTCTAATTTAGTTACACAATTAATTAAGATTCATAATATATTTAAACATGAAAAAAACAAATTTGTGTCTCCTAATTAATAATTTTATGTCTTTGATACGTGGTTTTTATAAAAAAAAGCAAATTCAACAAAAGTTTGTTAGTAACAATTGTGTTGAAGCAACAACAAAACTTTTTATACTACCGTATATTGTACAAATTGTGCATTCATTTGAGTAAAACAATGCATCATCAATTTGCATTACGTCAACCTTTCACTCACATACGTAGAAATTTAATGAACTTTTGTTGTGTGTTGAAAAAGAGACAGAACGTTTGTTATTTCCATGGATGTATTACCTCAGACCTCTGTGATAATACGTCCATGGTTATTTCAGTTGATGTTGATGGTCATAGAAAGTTATTCAGAAATTCAAACGATTTCATGGAAGAGATGTTCTAAAAAGTTAGGAAAAACGTTTATCTTATACAGGGTGTTTCAAAAAAAAGTAACCCCGTCTCTAGGATAGATAGAAAACTAAAAAATAATGGGGGTTTGCTTGGTTAAAAATTTTCGTAACGTCATCCGTATTTAAGATAAAAGGCGTTGAAGACAAAAAATGTATACACATTTATTACGATTTTGCACAAACTACTGGAAACATTGTACTAAATAAAATTTTATACGAATATGATTTAGAAGCTGATACATTCAATGAATTTGTTTTTATATCTGACTCTCATAAAGGGCGCTAGTTACACGGTTTGTACCAAGTAGTAATGAACATAACTTTTTTAAGGTTAGATTTATTAATCAAAATTTCAAGTTAACTTAAAAATCATTCAATTTTACACCAAAAACGTACTCTTGGTAAAATACGATATTGTGTACCGTTTTTGAAATATTTTGATTTGAAAATTATGAAGTACTAACCGATGCTGGTATAAAGTAATGATAAAGTTATTAATTATTAAGCATTATTCCTTATTTTTCAATTTCGACAGAAAAAGGATCTTTAATCCACACATTATTTGAAGGAATATCCGGAAACAAGTCTTTAAACCTATTTATTAGCTCCGAAAAATGTTCTTAAATTGAAACTGATAGTGTTTTAAGATGCAAATCTTCTTCATCGTGGTTTGAATGGGTTTCAATAAATTTATGTAATGTTTCAGAAGATTTAAAGTTGCGTTTTTAAAGTCGTTGTTTCTAGTGACTAACCGATATAAAAGAAATAATATGTAAAAGAATTTTTCTTTGTGTTTTACAATTTTTGCCGCGACCCAGCAGAATTTTTCTGCGTCTCGGTGCCGGGTCGCGACGCACACTTTGGGAAACGCTGGTTTAGGATATCCAGTATCTATAAGACCTATAGGTATAAGAATTGATGGGTACAGGAATAAACAAGTTGTTTAACCAGCATGCTTGAGCAGAAATTTCTTGTAGCTTAATTAGTTTTTTACTGCTGACTTAGCATTGTTACTTTAATTTTTTAAAGAAAACATTTTTGGAAAAAATATTCTCATTGGTGTAAAACCCCATGTAGTTGTGTTGGCCAAATAAGCTCTATACAGAGGAAGGGTATTACCCAGATATTAATGGTGATAACGACAAAAAAAGGACAAGGGCTAACACGTGAATGTTTTAATTTATGAAAATATTTAAATAGTTTTACTAAAGTTTTTTAAAATGACAAAGTTATTTTAAAATTAACTTAACCTTTTTTTTAGACGCCTTGAATGTTTACCTATCATATGTCAAATTAACAATTATTATAATCCTCTTAAAAAATACGAAAACAAGTTACTTGTAAGGTAACACGTATGATCTACTGTATTGAAAGGAATTTACCATTTAATATTACAACGGGTGAAAAGTAGGTTTTCCCACCAAAGATATTTTTAAAATACTATGAAGTAGGTAAATTAGTTTATTTTAAATTATATTAAGGCACTTATTAAAATAAATATTTTCTTTAATAAGCCGAAGTTCTGTTTGTACCAAGAAACCATTTACCTTTGTACAAAAATTTAAAAACAAACACTATATTTTATTAAATAAATGCTAACTTAAGCTGCAATGAGGGTTTATTTTAGAATGTTATTAATATTGTTTTTATTCAGTAGGGACAAACAATCGATTTATGTAGAACACTTTTATTTGCAAAAGATCTAAAATTATTTTAAAACTATTGTTGTCTCGTGTTCTAAAACTGATTATATCTAGTTTTTCTATTCCCACAATGGAAGATACGAAAATACGAGTATAATATTAAAGTAATAAGAGCTAAAGTAAATTAAAAAAATTGCCAAAAATAATAATAAACTAGTGACAGTTTTATTTTATTATTTGGGCAAATTTTTTTAGATAACTGAAATGTCACAGTGTCGCAAGTGCATCCCAGTTCAACGACAAACTTTATCAGCATCACGCTAAAAACTGTTGACAATCTTCCAAAACTTGTCAAAGATGTTTACTGCTTTTAGAATAGTGGTGGGTAATAATAAACAGTGAAACAGCTTTATCGGACCAACATATATCTATTTTAAATTTTTTTTCGTATATTTTAAATCTTCTGGAAGCTATACAGTTTTTCAGTTTCAAAAGGTATATTTTTATATTGTCAGAAAGCCCTTTGCTGGCACTTTTCGAGTCCCACCTCCTCTTAGAACGTTGGCTTTCATCCTAGCTATTCTCACTTTAAATGCTGCAGCTCTGAACAACTCAATGGAACTACAGTTGTACCATTTTCTAAGGTTATTTAACCAGGACATGCGTCTTCTTCCTCTGCTTCTTTTTCCCAGTACCTCCTCATTTGTTACCAGGTCTACCCAACTTATTCTTAAGATTCTTTTATATGACCACATCTCAAATGCTTCCAGTCGATTACTTATATTTTTCTTTAACGTCCAGGATTCCATCCCATATAGCAGCACTGAAAAAACGTAGCATCTCAATATTCTGACTCTAAGTTGTAAGTTAAGATCTCTACTGCATAACACGTTTTGTTAAATATGGTTGTGGCTTTTCCAATTCTTGATTTAATTTCTTCAGTGTACTCATAACCTTCATTGACAGTTGTTCCAAAGTATTTGTACTTTGTACTAAGTATTTTCCTCCCCGTCCAGTCCGAAATAATTGTTTTGGCGGCACTTGTGGTGACTCCAAAGGCCAGCAAGCTTTGCTCCAGCTGTCTGTTGTAACCCTTTGGTCCACCAGACTACTGAGCCATACGTGACCATAGATATTATAATTGTTTGATAAATCCAATAAATCTGTTTGGGGTTCATTCCCCAAGATTTGCATACTCTTCTGAGATTCCAGAAAGAAAACCTGGCTTTGTTTATTGTGTTTTCCAGGTGTGCGTTCCAGGTGAGTCTTTTATCCAGAACTACACCCAGGTATTCCACCGCAAATAGAATGCTCTCTCCGTATAGGACAGGCTGCCGAAGCTTATCTAGCTTTTTCCCTTTTGTAAAAGGAGTCATTTCAGTTTTCCGGGGGTTGACCGACATCTGTTCCCTCTCGCACCATCTGTATACTGTATTGAGGGCTTCTTGGAGGACGTTCGAGATCGTCACTTCAAATTTCCCTCCAACTTTTATGACCAGATCATCCGCATAGCATTGAAAATCTACTCCCTGCATGGAAAGCTCGCTCAGCAGAGAGTCGACTAGGAGTGACCATATTAGGGGGGAAAGTACCCCACCTTGTGGACAACCCTTAGCCACCCTAAACCTAACTGACTCTCCATGCAGTGATGATATTACATATCGGTTTTCAATCATGCTTTTGATCCAGTTACAGATTTGACTGTCGACCCCTTTTTCCAGTACTTACTTTTACATTTAATTATATTTATAAAAATGAATTTACCTTTATATCCCAGAAGTATTATAAAATTTTGGAGTTATAAATTTAAATCAAGAAACATAATAAACATTAGGGTATTAGGTATACGAATTAGAACCAACCTCCTGTTGAAAATAAAATAATTTGCTAATACGAGTTGGTGTTTTCTTCAACTATTAGCTACGTGAACCGAGAAACTCAGGAAAGTTGTAAGGAAACTCCACTAAAGTTACGTTTCGGTTATTTTATTCCACCTTAATTAAAGTTTTCAAGCATTAAGCCAAAAGTTGCTGCCGTGTTTGTTTCTGTTTACGAATTACAGGGGAACCATTTCATTAATTAATATTTTTTATTTTAGGAAAAAAATATGAAAAATGGAGGAGGAACTTCGAATGATAAAAAATCCTTAAGAAGTTTATTCATTATTTAAAAGTGAGCTTCACAAATATTTGAATGAATTTTATTACGAACGGTTGCCGCTATCGTTTTAACAGATTACATACGTTAAATACTAACCAACAGTTTATTCGAATTCACAAGATATTAATCCGACGATTGGTTACAAAATTTTTTTATTTTTTCTTCATCCCATTTTTTTTATGATTATTTAAATATCGTAACAGTTAATTACCCAGTAAAAAAACAAATTTTTACCATCAAGGATTACTCCGATGGATCAGTCTTTTTTATGGTATTTTACGTTTTTGGATAGTATTACTAGTTTAGTTTTATTATAGATTAATTTTACTTTAAGTTTATTTATACTCCATTATTTATACTCTAATAATAATATGTTCAATTTTTAAACAAATTGTTGTGAAGCACAAAAACGTTATATTTGTTTTAATAACAAAACTTATGCTCTGGTGAAAATACTTAGTAGTTAATCAATATAGATATCTTAATAAATTGCTGGTAAAACATTGTTATATTACTCATACAAGAGTGCTGGTGTAACATTTCACAAGTAAGTGTTTTAATTGCTTAATTTCTAAAATATCAAGAAATAAATAAGACTTATATTTCAATGAAATTAATAGGGTTAAACCAACCAATCACGAAGTATGAATTGGCGTAGCTTAAACTAAAATTATGGGTTTGTGGTAATTTTTTTTTATGTACACATTATTTTAACACATTAGAATTTCAGGTTAAGGGAGAAATCAGGGGGTTATTTTTCTGGGAATACATACCCAACATTATTATGAATGTAAAACTAACATTTTTAGGAAAAACGTGTACCTGATAGATACTTAATTTACGATTGTTCTACAAAACATGTGTTAGGAACTAACTAACTTGAACACAATTATCTTAGAAAACAAAAGTATATATTTGTTATCTTAGCGTAAACGGAATATATTGTCTATTCACAATCTTCATCTATTAAGTGACCAACTAATAATGCGTGTATTCCCAGAACCCAAGAAGTACCGTTAACCCTAATATCACCGGTATCGGTGACTGTTCTGCTGATTAACCGTTATGGCTCTGCATCACAATGGCACGTGGTAGGGTATCGCCGTAATACATGTGTAAATAATAGTATCCACTGTATTGTCCATTATATTATTTAGCAAATGGACTTTAGTAAAACTTCTGACTTAAATTAATATTAATAGTTACCCACACCTAGTGCGTTCATAAAATATTTTATATACAGTGAGTCCACAGATGAACTTAATTTTTACGTAAAGTTTTCTAATTATACATCAGATAATAATTTTCAATTGATTGCAGAATTGTTAACTAAAATGTAGCACATTTTTATAATATTTATGAGTTTTTTGTTTTTTTTTTTATTATAATATAAAGAACTACGCCTCTGTCAAAAGAGAGGCAGTAGTCAGCCATACGCACTCTCCATTCCGGTCAACACTATGCTCCTTCCTGATGTTTTTCAAAGGTTATAGACAATAAAGATCTGGGATTCGTTTTCATACAGAAACACTGACAATTAAAATGTCACTTGTTATATGTCACAGTGTTGCGCATAAATAATGAAGCTATTTGAATAGAAAAAAAACAAAATTAAATGAAAAACAATTTGGTAGGTATTTTGTTTGGTTAGCAGAGAATTTACATCTCCGGGCCAATCTATGGGATCCATAATTTAGCGTTTTGTCCTGCTTCCTATATAAAGAACATAAATAATAAAACACGTAGTCACTCCGATTCCATCCAGATACATCCAATTAACTCTTTTGTAGCCAGGACTTGTCCAGCATATAAAACATTACACACAAACGAAAAATGTGGGGGATAAAGTAATAACTTAAAATTTTGATCACGTATTGTAGAATTTTGCAAAGTTTTTTTTAACTAATTAGCGACTGATTTTGCATCTCTTTATAAACAAAATCTAGTTACGTTATGTCTACGTTTGAACGTATGCACTACTGCTTACTTAGCACCAAAATGCTGGTGGTAGAAAATAGGATTTTAAGAATAAAGTGATTCGATCAGAAAAATTATATGAAAAATAATACAATTAGAGATAGAATCGTTAAATAGGCTATTCAACATTCCCACTGCCCTTTACATTTGTAGGGGAAAAGAACGCAATATGTATGTTTATGGTTAGCAACACTATTGACCCATGCAATGGACTCAAAATTTTTCTCTTCAACTTTTTAATTAAACTGTGATAAATTTTTATCGAAGAAAATACATACATACATATAGCCTCGCCTTTTTCCCATAGGGGTAGGCAGAGACCACTTTCTTCCACTTACACACATCTTTTGCTTTACTTTCATCACTGCTCTCGTCGGTTGTTGGTACTCTTGACCTGGCCTTTCTTCAAAACAATGTTGATCTGATCGAGATATGTTCGCCGAGGTCGAACTCTACTAACTTGTCCATTCACACTCGCCTTATAAATTTGTTTCGTTAATCTTTCTTCATCCATTCTTTCTACATGTCCAAACCATCTAAGCATTCCTTCATCTATCTTTGTAACCACATCTTCTTTTACACCACAGCGTTCTCTTATCTCACTATTCTATACTTTATCCAACCGAGTCACTCCGACTATACTTCTCAGACTACTCCGCAGCATTAATCCTGTTTTCATGCTTCTTCTGCCAAACCCAACATTTACTAACATACATAAGTGAAGTAACCAACACACCTCTATGCACAGCCAGATGTGCCTTTCTTGATACATTCTGGCTGTTCATAAAGCTATGCAGTGCCACATTCCTGCCAACACCTTTCGCTCATTGTCACAGTCATACTTTTCATCTCTCGTAAACTTTG
This sequence comes from Agelastica alni, assembly GCA_950111635.1. NCBI lineage: Eukaryota > Metazoa > Arthropoda > Insecta > Coleoptera > Chrysomelidae > Agelastica > Agelastica alni. The sequence goes on along the minus strand of OX467708.1, from coordinate 32,548,069 downwards.
AACCACAGTACACAAATTCATTTACTTGTTCCACTCTTTCTCTCTTAATTAGAACCTTACAGTTTGTTATGCTTTCTTCTCTTTTAAAAACCATTACTTTCGTTTTGCTAATATTTATTTTCATTTCTTTGATTTTCAGAGCATTGAGCATAACATTAACTATTGCCTGCAACTTCTCTTCAGATGATGCTAATATCACTTGATCATCGGCGTAAAGAAGGCATTTGACGATCAAACCATTCATTTTCAACCCATACGCCCTCTTTGTCAAATCCTCTAAACAATCTTTTATGTATGATATAAACAGCTATGGCGAAGCCACACATCCTTGTTCACACCCATTTTGATGTTAAACCGGTCCGTGCAAGCTTCGTTTATTCTGGCACAAGAAGTGGAATCCTCGTTAAGTGATTTCAGTGCTCGTATTAAACTACCGTTCACCCCATACATAGACATTGTCGACCACAATTCACTTCTCATAGGCTTTATCGAAGTCTATAAAAGCGTAATAGACCTTCTGACTTCTAGCCAAGAATTTTTCGACTGTACCTCATAATGAAAAGACCTGATCCATACATCTCCTTCCTCTTCTAAATCCTGCTTGCACATCCCATAGCATCTTCTCAGTTTCATTCGTCACTCTTTTAATCAATATCTTTGCATACAGTTTGCCAGTATACCTCGGTAGTTACAGTCCTGCTGCGAACCTTTTTCCTTGTAAAGCGGCACGATAACGGCCTTGCACCAGTCGTCTGGTACGCTACCACTAATCCAACAAAGGTTGAAAATAGGCAGTACAGCAGACTAGTTACCACGCTTTGTCCAGCTTCTAGCATTTCAACTGTTATCCTGTCGTACCCAGCAGCTTCACCCAATTTCATACTGCTCAACGCTTCCACAATTTCTGTCGTACTAATTTCCCTTTCACTCATGTATCCGAACTGTTATCAAGAACATTTAATATATTTTTATCGAAGAAAATATGGCTAAACAAATACGTAGTTTTTTTAAAAAAAATTAATGGCGTGAAACAACGAAGCTGCGAAAGTAGCATCAGAACAAAGACTATATTTGAAAGGAAATTGGAAACATTACATTACAAAAATCAATAATTAAAATTTTTTACTTTAAAGAGATTAAATTTATCATCTAAATAGAGAGTAATTTTTATTTTTTAATTAAATGTATTCGAATTCGACTTCCATACGAGTGATAAAGCTGTACATCAAATTAAAGCCAGTAACAATTCTTCGATAAGACGTTTTAATCCGGTATCTTTATCCGAATTCACTGTATAACGTTGCCATGAATTTCTTCCTTAAGTACTGTTCACTAATTTCATCAAAGTAACGCAAACCGGGTTAAAAAGATAGATGAAGCCTTGAAGATAATAAACCACCCCAAGTAAAGAAAATTAAATGAGTTCGTTAGACAAGGCAGCATTGGACTGGCACACTTAACTCCTTGCCATTTGATGATGTTTTATGAAGAATTACAGTGACAAATTTTTTATTAATTAGCGCTATTATTATTTAAGTAAAATTTTAATGATACTTCAATTACTTATATTTTTAAAGGTGCTTTTAAATGGACAATATTTTTACTGCAATATGTGGCTGCAACATGTTGGCCGGCAACATTGCCAGCAATAACAGCCAGACTATGCAATATAGTATATTTTTCGTATTTTGCCAGCCAACAAATTTATGATCCATAATGTTGCAGACAATATTGTCAAAATAAATATTGCCGAGCTATATAGGTACTGCATTAAATGTTGCCACGATGACTGGGCTCTAATTGCCAATTTTGTAGCCACATATTGCAGAAAAAAATATTGCCCGTTCAGTAGCATCTTAAGTTACAGATACCGCACTGAAAGTTACTTCGATATTTGATTTATTTTTTGCAAAACATAAACTTCATACTTGGTAATAATTTGAATGTAGTCTCTTTGTACTAAATTGGTCATAAGCAAAAGCATAGGTAATATGTTTAAAAAATAATGGTTACAAACAAGGGTTATACTATATTTCGAAATGGTACGGAGTAATAAATCATTTTCTAAGGACTATACGTCTTTTCCTGACTAGTTAAAAAATGGATTTCTTTTTTAACGTAGTTAGGAATCAAACGTCTTTCGTTACGAAAAATATCACTCAATGTTTTTTTTTTAGTACCCAGGTGGAACGGAGATCTTAAATGGTAAGGGGATGTGATGCGCACGCACTTTGTATCTTTGAGGTATAACCCGTGTAAATACACCAAATATTACTACCTGAAGAATATACATTAATGTCAAAGCCTGTATGCCTTGAGCTGAGTGCTTTGTCTTCACTTATATCTAGTGCGCCAATTAAAATGGCCAGTGAAACGAGTAAGCAAATGTCCATTGTCCGGTAACGAAAAAATGATTATTCATAATGTATATGACGCCCTCGAACACCAAAATCCTCTGTATAGTGTTAATACTGTGGTAAAAATGGATTCGCAAATGACAGGAGTTTTAAAATCATCAATAAGTATATAAATTAAGTGTGAAGGAAAAAGTGGGGCTTCGCAACCACTTATACCATTCCCAGGAAGAAAAACTGTGCATATCGATGAAGACTACAAACTCGGAATTAGAAGAACAGTGCATTCATTTTATTTCAAAAAAGAAATACCACAAAATTTTAGGAGCCTTGAAAGAAGACCAAAATCTGTCTCCAACAATAAGCAGAAAGGAATTGTGGAAAACTTTAAAAGAAATGATTTCAACTGGTAAATACAAAATAATAAAATCGCTTTTAATAAAAAAAGATGAAATTATTTGCTGTAGGAGACATTATTTAAGACAGAATCTTCGAAGTGAGAATAGAAATATTTATTATTTGGGGTTCAGCACCAAGGCATTCTCTTCGTCTTCTAGATTCCATTCAGAAAAGAGCCATTCGCTTGATAAACAGCTTAACTCTCACAGATACCCTTCACCCTCTAGAACATAGAAGAAGAGTTGCAGACCAGTCATTGCTCTACAGATATTTCCATGGCAGATGCTCCAGAGAAATAAAAACTCTTGTACCACCATTGGCCACATTCGGCCGAAGAACTCGGCACGCTGATCAGTCTCACCCATTTACTCTCAAGATTTACACTACAAGGACCAATCTTCATCAAGAATCCTTCTTTTACAGAGCTGCTACGGAATGGAATAAGCTTCCAAAATCAGTTTTTCCAGAGAACTATGACCTGCAACTTTTTAAAAAGCGTGTCCACAATCATTTCCTTTCTATAATCCCTTCCCCTTCTAATAGTCGCAGTGGGGGCCGTCCGCGACCCACACGATAGGTCTACCCTTTTTGCGACTATTTTCATAAAAAAAAAAAATAAAGCTCGCTTCACGAAGTATGTACTTGACAAAATTGCACAGAAACGAAATGATACTATATTCTTCATCTGCCCCCGTATCACTGCAAAATTAATCACATTGAACTCGTTTGGGTCCAAGTAAAAAGTTTTGAACCAAGGAGAAACATGACGTTACGATTTGCGAAGTCCGTCCCTGTCGATTGTTGCCTTAAGCGTCCAACACGTCGATCACAACGAAAAAAAAAATGTTTTGTTTTGTAGCAACAAACTCCCGATATTTTAGGAAAGAATATTCTCGTTGTTCCTCGTTCCCATTCTCGAAAAGTTGATTTGCCAATATTAAAAGGAATGTCGTCGATCGAGTTTTTAGTTTGATTTTGAAGTGAAGTTTAAAGTTAATTTTATAAAGTAAATTATAAAGTGTTATAAAAAAATTGTATAGAGTTTGTATCTAATATTAAAATTAACTGTTTAGTTATTGTACAGAGTGTTAAAAATGATCGAACCCAAGAGTAAGTATCGCAACATTATTAGAATCATATTTGAGGAATCTTTAAAAAACATCGTTTTCAAAAATAACGTACGTGTGTTGAGCATTTAATAACAGAAGAAAAAAAATTTAGAATCTCAACCATTTTATTGGCCTTTAGTCATCCTTTATTGATCCTTTAGTCATATCACTGGAACACGAAGAAAGCTCGACGGATTTTTCTGACGACGGTAAGTTGTATTTTAAATTAAAATATTATTATTGTTAAATTTATATGCTAAGTAACACCATACCAGGTAGGAAATGACCCTTTTTCTGATAAAATCTTCTGTTTGCGGCAGGCTTCCAAATAAAAACAGGGTGGCTCAAGTTATAAGTATTATTACTCCGTACCATTTCGAAATGGAGTATAAATATAGAACATATAGAACAATTATATATTTTAAACTGTTACAATACTAAAAGGTTTATTTTGACAAAAGTGTTTTGGTTGTAAAAAAAATATTTTTTTTTGGAGAACCTTCGATAATGTCTATAAATCAAAAGTTCATATTTACCTTTCCGCAAAAATAAATCACTGTAACTCACCTGAAACAAAAACAAATTTTACTAAATACTAAGTACGAGATATATTTAACATTTTAACATGAATTCTTATTAAATATCTGCCGCATGCTAATTGTGGAAAAGACTTAACACGTAAAAAGTTTTGAGGCCACCATGGCTTTACGGTTGAATGTGTAACAAGTGCCATGAATCGTTTAAAATGACCTTTCAGTTTTAAGCAAATCCTTATTATTTGGGGTGTTGAACAATGGATTAAAATATAATTATTAACACATCCGTATGCACTAAAAAATCAGGATTAAGTCGTATTCTGCGAATTATAGCTAATGCACTTTCCACTTTGTACTAACTGTAAATTACTACGAATTTTTTAAAATAAAGAGGCAAGTAGGCCAAGCAGGTTTTATCTCTCAGATGGTATATTAAAAAACTTCTTTAATCAGGCAAATGTTTCACACTCATTTTCAACTATACTTTACAAAAATAATACTAAAACGATAAACTTTTTTTGTAGTGCCTCGCTTATAATAATAATAATAATAATAATAAATGTCTTTATTACCAATTATAAAAAAGAATTAAATTTTGTTTACATATATTTAGGGCGAGATTCAGTTTGTATGTAATAATAAATAAGGTACAATATAAGATATATACTTGGTATTTAACATACATATGCTCTTCCATCTAACTCCAAAAGGAAGTCAAAGACACTAAATAGAATAATAGAAAAATAATTTAAATTAATAGAAAAAAAAATAGATTAGCAATAAATTAGCAATTTTAATCCAAAAAATTAAATTATTGTTGAGAAAAATAATAGTCAAAGAGAGCTCGTTTGAGTTTATGTAGTGATGAGCTACTGTAATCGTGAGGTAAATTATTGAGACAGTTAACAATAAGAAAAGGATCGTTAAAAAGACTCAGTATGGTGACGTGGTATAGTAAGAGTATTTCTATGTCTTAAGTTTAGAGAATGTACATGGGTTCTGTATTTTATTATATGTTACAGATATGGTAAAGATTTTTCCTTTAGTAGCTTAATATATAGCATGGTAGAATGCAATTCTCGACGATTTTTCATGTTTAACCATTTAGTAATTCTGAATGTATGGCTGATATGTTCAAATTTGCGAATACCAAAAGTTAGTCTTAGTCATGAATTTTGCAATTTTTGTCTTCTATTTATATCAAATGAATTTAAACAAGAATTATATAAAATGTCACAGAAATTCAGTTTAAATATCACTAGTGACTCGCATAGTAGGATTTTGACCGATTTATCTAACACATGGCGAGATTGATTTATAAGTTTTAGAGCTGCATATGCTTTTTGTAAACTTTACTGATATAATTTAATATTATAGTATTTCTATGTAGGTATAACAGTTGTGTTAGTTTTATTGCAGTTTATATAACTTTTGGGTCTATTACTCATACTTGGTATTAAAAATATTTTGAATTTTATTTAAAGAGTAAGATTTAGTTAACAAATATGTCTCCTGCAATTGAAAACATCATATCAGTTTTACAGTCCTAGTATTTAATTTTTTTTACTTTATTCTTTATTTTTGTTTATTACAAGTTTATTTTTAATTAATTTAAAGGCAACAATTGTTGATATTTCTTAAAGATATTTATTTAAAAAATATCTAGGGGCACGGTAGTGCCCCCACCAAGTCGAGCAAAACAGCGGCTCGGCCGTACCATCCTTTTTTCGAAGCAGTTCAGGCCATTTTCGACCTTCCTATAACTTTGTTGTGGATAAAACTATGCCTGAATTTTCAGTAACCAAGCAGGCATTGTATAAACACGGTATATTTCAAATTTCATTTATTTTAACTAGTACTTTAAGAATTATAACTAGTCAAAGTTTTTTAATTTTGTCACTCACTGACTTACCGATCATCAAAACTCTAAGGTACTTCTAGCAGGCATAGAAGCTTTAAATTTAGAATACAATTAGTGTTTAGTGTATAAATCAAGAAAAAACTAAAATATTTTGCAATTTCGGTCCAGTTTTCTTGAAACACCAATTGCATAAATAACTTTGTAATCCCATATAAATATATAGGATTACAAAGTTACCTTTGCAGTAAATAAATCAGTGTACCTGTATATGTATAATAAACGAAAAAAAGTAGGACTATCTACAAAAAGAAATGAGATGCCATCAAAAACATAACTTGTAAAAAACACCAAGTCTCGCAACTCAGTTCTTCTACCGTAAAAAGTTGTCCATGTAATATAAGTCGGTTAATTTATTCAGTCCCTACTTACGGGTTTTTTTGTTCCAAGTTATTACGTAATTAGCTAACCTAACAACATCTAATTTAATATAATATTTATTACTTCTGAGATACATTGTGTTTTCATGCGATGGTCAAGTCAATCTATTTATTTAAAACATAAAAGATTTTTAATATTGATATGGTCACTATAAGATGTTGTTAGGTTAGCTAATTACGTAATAACTTAAGACAGAAGGACCCTTAAGTAGGGACTGAATAAATTAACCGACTTGATATTACATGGATTTTACAACTTTTTACGGTAGAACAACTTTTTACAAGTTATGTTTGATTGACAATTTATTTATATGTTTTAACGTTTATATAAGATCACAACTTAATTATTAAAATTTTTAGTTATTTTGTAATATTATTTAATTTTTTTATGCCAAGGACGTCAATAGAGGATGTTACAATTTTATTATAAAAATAGTAGGATAATATGAGATCGATACACTAGGTAAAAGAAATCTCAAGCTAAGTCTGTCAACAGAAAAAAAAGAAAACAACAGCACATATACTTTGCCGCTGTGAGGGTGTGTCAAGATTGTGGTTTATAGCTAAGGGAAAAGAAAATAGTTTATAAAAGGATTTCGAGAGCAAAAACAATAAATCTGAAAGGATTTCGTTATAGAAAAAAGTTCTGAGAACAATTAAAATTTAACTTGATAACAACAAAAATGCCAAATACAAATTAAAAAGATAATGTGTAACCCGAATGTGTTCATCCAAGAACATTTTTTTCATTTTTTACATACATATAGTCACGCCTTTTTCCCGTAGGGTCTGGCAGAGACCACTTCCTACATATTGCGCTTCTTCTACTTTTATCAGTGCTCTCATATATGTTTGTCAGTTGTTGGTACTCTTGACCTGGCCTTTCTTTTAGCTCACTATTTTTCCAACTGAAATATAAAATATCTTTGTTCGATTAAAAACTAAATAATTGCAGAATAGTTTTATGTTAGTTTCTCAATGGAGTATCTTACTATAGGATATTTATTTTTCTATTTATATTATTTTATCTATTTCTTGCTGTCTTTAAAAGTATCATTTAATTTCTTCATGATTTTTTGTATTGCCAATTCTCTCATTAATGTCTTTCGTAATCTCCCTCTACGCCATTTTATGTTCGAATTACTGGTCTAGTCTTTAAATACTACCTACCTACCTTTAATTTTTTTGACACGTTCGAGTTTTCTACCCTGTTTTTTATTAATGTTAGGTATTTTATTAGTAATGCATGTTCGTTTTATTATTACTCTATATAAAAATGCAAATTAGGTACATATATAAAGTGTATATTGGTTTATGTTATATAATTGACCTGTAGTGCAACAATAAAGCAGCAAATATAACGCAAACAGCTTACTTAATAAAATTTATTAAAAATACCTACTTTATAGATAATAAAAGCAAAAATAATATAAAAAAAATATTTTGAACTTTCAACTTTAAAGGAACATAAGTCTAAAATCAAGGACTTCAAAATTATTAGTATTGCTAACAGGCTATTTCATCATTTCTTTAAAGGTGCTTCTAAACGAGCAATATTTTCACTGCAATATGTGGCTACAAAATTGACAACTATATAGCCCAACTATCATGACAACATTTAATGCAGCATAATGGCATATGGCTCGGCAAAATATATCTCGACAATATTGTCTGCAATATTATGGACCATAAATTTGTTTTGTATTAGGCAACAATGGCTGACAAAATCATACGCGTCGCAACGTCCAATATATATATAAATATAAATATATATATATATATATATATATATATATATATATATATATATATATTTAAAAAAAGTAAAAAAAAGAGGGGATTGTGGATTTGATCATAATGTAATAGGCGTAAAACTTCTAGATAACGTAAGTCGAGAATTAGGTTTTGTAATAACTTATTAAAAACATTAAAATGGCAATACTTGATACCACAAGATTAGCGAAAATTCTACGGTTTTTAATGACTGGAGATTGCCCCGCAAATGATCGTGTTAAGTTTGGTAGCAACCCCGCATTTTCAACCCCGAAACGTCTATCTAACTTATTTAATTTATTTGTCAAATATAACAATAATGATAATTATTATTATTAAAAGGCACGTCTGGCTGTACATAGAGGTGTGTTGGTTCCTACACTTATGTATGGTGGTGAATGTTGGGTTTGGCAGAAAAAGCATAAAAATAGGATTAATGCTGCGGAGATAAGTAGTCTGAGAATTGTATAGCCGGAGTAACTCGGTTGGATAAAGTAAAGAATAGTGAGATAAGAGAACGCTGTGGTGTAAAAGAAGATGTGGTTACAAAAATAAATAAAGGAATGCTTAGATGGTTTGGACACGTAGAGAGGATGGAAGAAGGAAGATTGACGAACAAAATTTATAAGGCAAGTGTAAATGGACAAGTCGGTAAAAGTCGACCTCGACGAACATATCTCGATCAGATCAACATTGTTTTGAAGAAAGGCCAGGTCAAGAGTACCAACAAACGACGAGCATGTATGAGAGTACTGATGTAAGTAGAGGAAGCAAAAGATGTGTATCGAAACCGTAGCATGTGGAAGAAAGTGGTCTCTGCCTACCCCTACGGGAAAAAGGCGTGACTATATGTATTTATTATTATTCTGATTAGTTTTTTTTTTGTACTAAAATTGGAACGATACGGAACAGATTAATATGGCGCCTGCGCAAAAATGACACGTTAACATTAAAATATTACAGCTGGACCGATTTTGATGAAATTTTCAGCCAATCTTCAAGTTAGCACGGCGGGTGATCGTGTGAAGTTTTGTAGCAACCCCGCATTTTCAATTTTTTTTATTCAGCGACTAAGTTCTTCACCAAGTACTGTTGGTGTTAGGTTAGGACGTTAGGTTAGGTAAGGCTTATTTTTTTACTTTTACTGCCTTAATTAATACCGATTATTATAAGCCTAACCTAACCTAACGTCCTAACATAACACCAACAGTACCTGGTGAATAACTTTGAAAATACGGGGATGTATTGGAAAAGACCCGTTAAATGTTTTACAGTATTGCGCAACATCCTTGCGCAGGAGCCTTGCTAATACATTAAACAATTTTTTTCATATAACACACCTAATAAAAGAGTACAATATAATTTAATGTTAATATGTGCTATTCTTGCGCAGGGGCCATGTTAATCTATTCTGTATCGTTCCAATTTTAGTATAAAAAAAACCACAAATAAACATAATTATTAATAATAATAATTGATTAAATAAGTTAGATTTACGTTCAGATTAAATATGCGGGGTTGCTACCAAACTTTACACGATCATTTGCCGGGCTAATCTAAAGATTAGCTGAAAATGTTATCAAAATCGGTTCAGCCGTTGGCTATAGAAAAGAAATTGAAAAAGCTGGAACGTATTAGACTTAGGTAGTTTTTTAATAAGAAGTAATAATAATAAAAATTGTGTAAATAAAACTGTAGGTTCACCTATTCCGCTCTGTATTCAGTCGATGCGTCTTCAGGTACTTAAGTAAGTATAGATATTCATACCTTCTTGTACGAGAATTGGGCATTAAGTGAAGCCGTAACACTAACGCAAGATTAATTTACTGCTACTTTATCAGAGTTATCGATTTTATACTGACAAGTCATTTTCACGTCGTATATCAATAAAAACGATTATGAAATGTTTAAAAAATTAATTAAAAATGAAAATAATCTAAATGAATAAAAGATTTAAGTGAAATGTTCTTATTGATTGTAAATGTCCATGTGTTTTCAAAAATACATTTTCTATATGACTACAGAGATATTTTAAAACTAACTTAAAAGTGTGAGCCTCAGAGTAAATAAATCCAAAAGAAAATTCTAAAATCTACATTACAAAAAAAAATATTGAAAACAAAATAGTTTTGAAATGGATTAAAATTGTAATTCATTTCCTTTGGAGTAGTCTTGAAAGTTTACACTATTACAAATTAGAATTTCCCACTACACCACCGTAGAGCAACAATAACGAATTGTAATTTACTCTCACAATTTTTATTTTCCGAAAAAGCCGCTAAGAAAAAACAATGCTGAGTGAACTTTTGTTTGGTTGACAACTAGTACTTTTGTTGAATGTGAAAAGTTTTGGGAAACTTTTATTGTTTAACTGTCACTTGGTTTTTCAGATCCCGTTAATAATGAAATTTTTTATTTGTCGAGTTGTTAGTTACACGAGGAAATTAAGTTTTCCAGGCCTGGCCAACCCGAATGGTTTCACGGTTCACTTTGATGACACGTGACGGTACAAGGGGCCGCACTTGGGAAAACATGATTTTAAAAAAATTTAAATACAAAATGAATAAAGCTTTGTTGTGAGTTACACTTTCAAAACTTACTTATTCATTTTTGTTTATCCTTTTACTTAATTTTTGTAAATCTAAATTTATGTTCTACGTTGCACATCTTTCTCATGAAAATATTTGCAATAATTCATCATATTTTGCTAATTCTACGAAACAACTACCAAAAAAGTATGGATTTGTTTGTTATAGCTTAATTTCATTCAGATTACATATAAACGTTACTGATGGATGGCTAACCAAACCTATTCTTTCAGTACATAACATTGGCGTTAGTGAATATCAAATATAGAACCGAAGTTTCTAGTCGTACTTGCGCTTTATAACAAAATATTTATTAGTCAAGTCAACATTTTTTTTTATTTTATTTACATTGACAAATTTTGATTCTATTCATCTAATAACAACTGAAATATTTGTTTTAAAAATATTGCTTTTGTCTTTTTTACTTTGGTAAAGAAGTCTTGACGTTTTTGTTTAATAAAATTAGCAATGGCGCGGCACGATTAAATAAGAGGGCGGCTGGTGAGAAGATGGGGTGGGAGCAAGTAGTATAGCATTCACGTGGTACATAGTAGTGAGTGTCTGCTCGCACTTGTACAGTGTTATAACCGGTTTCAGAGAGGGAAACATAATGTTAAATGGCAATCAGTTATAGAGCCTAAAAATGAACCGATGTCTGCATTGCATATAAACTATCACCTTATGAAACAATCTGTAAAAGTTTTTGGTCAAGATTCTATAGGTTCTATAATATTTGCCGAAATTATCCAAAGCTAAATTAAAAGCAAGTATTTTCGTCGGACCACAAATAAAGAAAATAATGACCGATGACGAATTTACACAGTTACTCAATATTAACAAAAACAAGTATGCAACAGCAAAGCAGTAGTTTATGGTTTCCCAGGTAATAACAGAGTTAAGAATAATCAAGAATTATTGATTGAAACTATGCTTGAAAGCTTTAAACTTATGGTTGCAGAATGTTAAGAGCATTTGCTACATGCTCAGTTCAATTCAAGGATAATATGAATGCCTATTCAGAATAGCAACGAGACAGTTTTGTGACGGACTTTGAACAACGTTATCAGGGGCACTATTATAAGAGCGCATACTAGGATATTACATTTAGGGTTTGATTAGGGAAGGTCCATACAAACAAAAAAAATTCGAAAAATATTTATTTTAAACTTTATATTATGTTTCATTTTTAGCTTGTATTATGTCTTAATAAGATTGAAAATAAATTGATCGTCAAATGCCCCCTTTACGCCAATGACCAAGTCATATTAGCGTCATTGTTGTTGCAGGCAGGCAAACAAATGAATAAGGCACTGAATAGCTTTATGAACAGCCAGAAAGTGTCAAAAAAGGCACGTCTGGCTGTGCATAGAGGAGTGTTGGTTCCTACACTTACGTATGGTAGTGAATGTTGGGTTTGGCAGAAGAAGCATAAAAATAGCATTAATGCTGCGGAGATAGGTAGTCTGAGAAGTATAGCCGGAGTGACTCGGTTGGAAAAGTAAAGAATAGTGAGAAGAGAGAACGCTGTGGTGTAAAAGATGTGGTTACAAAAATAGAAAAAGGAATGCTTAGATGGTTTGGACACGTAAAAAGGATGGATATAGAAAGGTTGACGAAACAAATTTATAAGGCGAGTGTAAATGGACAAGTCGGTAGAGGTCGACCTCGGCGAACATATCTCGATCAGATCAACATTGCTGTGATGAAAGGCTAGGTCAAGAGTACCAACAACCGACGAGCATGTATGAGAGCACTGATAAAACGAGAGGAAGCTAAAGGTGTGTGTAAGAACCGTAGCAAGTGGAAGGAAGTGGTCTCTACCTACCCCTACCGGAAAAAGGCGTGACTATATGTATGTAATAAGAGTGATAATTGCGAAACTGAAATTTGTTTTTTATTTACAATAAATGATAAAGAAAACTGGTTATTATTTTTAAAATCCAAAATTGCGTTCTGGTTTCTATAAATGCAAACTATCTAATAAATTTTTTTTTCTTTAATTTAAATTTGACAGCGAGAACCCAGACTCAAAAGTCGGGTTGACTGGTTTTATTTTTTGAAGATCTATACATAATAAATAATAAAAGTTAGTTGTTAGCCAAGTCTGTTCTGGACTATTATGAAGTTGTTGATAGAAACGTTTCAAATAATAAAGATTAATTATATTTTATAATTTTTTAACCGTAATCTTTAAATAATATTTATTTAGGTTTTAACAAAAATATTAATACCAGTAAACCAATTTACTTTTATTTTGGTTTAATTTTGTAAATTTGTTTAAAAAAATTTGCCATTTTATGAACCAAAACTTATTTAACACACAGGATACTACATTCATAATAATTTTATCGTTTCGATATTATTTTTTAAAACTTTTAACCCCAATAAGTATCTATCTTTGTAGCAAAATCATTTAATTTTAATACAAAAATCAACAAAATTTATTAATGTTGACCTTTTTATTAAAATAATTTTTATAAACTTTCATTTAAATTAATTTAAAATTCCAAACATTTATAACGGTAAGGATTTAAAAAAATTCTAATCATTAATCCTCATAAAATAAAAATATTAAGTAGGTAAATATTGTTATTTAAATTTTTTATTATTGTACATTACCAAAAACAAATGTTGATAGTATTCTAAATTTTTAAAAGATTTACGAATTAAAAAACAAATCAGGAACAACTAAATTGTAAAGGGATGAATATATCTTTATAATAATATTTTAAATAATTAATTGTGTAAGCTGAAGCAGCATAATAATGTAGGTTAATATTTTGTATATATTTTTATTACATATTATAGTAATAAGTATGTTATAGGTACATGATTATTTATAGTATTGCAAATATTGCTTATATTTGAAATACTATAAATAATCATGTACCTATGACATACTTATTACTATAATAAAAATATATAAAAAATATTAACCTACATTATAATGCTGCTTCAGCTTACACAATTAATTATTTAAAATATTATTATACAGATATATTCATCCCTTTACAAAATTAACTAAAATTAATTAATTTAAGTGATAAAAATAATAGAGACGTCACTGCCCCTATTTTGTGGTTAAAACTATTCAAATGTAATGAATGATATTTCAAATATTCGCCAACTTTGCCATTAAAATATTTAGCAGAATAGTAAAATGACCAACTAATGAAATTTTAAACTAAGTTAATAAACGAATTGTTTTATTATTAATTTGCAAGTTAGAATATCCACTAAATATTAAACAGGGAAATAATTGATAAATGAAAATAAATCAAACAGAATATAATGAATCCCTTTATATTATGCATATTTTAAAAAAGTTGCATGTATTAGATACGCACAAAGACCGTGAAGTTTACATGCACGAAAAACACACGATGTGGCTAACGCCACAAAACGAATCTTGACGATGCAGTAAAATTAAATGAATAATTTAAAAATTTGTGATAAACATTATTCTACAAACATGGAAATAATTTAAGGTTATTAATTTATATTTAAATGCTAAGTTAATTTTTTAAATATCTTTTAAAATTTTTTGATATTTTTACTTTAGCACAAAAAAGCTTATCAAAAACATATTTCTGTTGTTGTTCTTTATTTTATCGGTAATAGCATGGAAGAAAATGTGGTAATATTGATTTAAGTTCAAATTAGATTTGAATTTTTGAAATGGAAAATTTGAAAATGGAAAGCGTAATTTCTAGCTTGAATGCCTTTTATGTAGAAACAGGAGATATTTAAAGACACACAAGACCCACGAAATCTGCAACTCATAATGAAAATCGTTTTTTGCAATTAGCTGGAAGAAGAAACTCTACGCTGCAGTTGTTGCAGACACATTGAACACAAGTTGCCAACGAGAAGCGCTGCTCGTTTAGCTCGTTTAGCCGAGAAACAAGTGTTACGGCAAAATGTCCAATGGAGTCCTCTTTAAGAACGAGTCAAGATTTGGGATACATCCTGACTAAAGACATCAAGGTAGGATCAATCTTATTTTGCCGCAATATTAATGCCAGTAGGTATATTGATGAAATTTTTTTTCCATATACCGCAGCCATTGAAGGAAATTTTGTACTGGTGCTAGTTAGCTTTATTAATAATGGCCTGCCGAATAAACGGACTTAAATTTAATAGAACAAGTATGGTAACGAAGAATTTTGAGAGGTGGCAGGAATTTTCAGAACCGCCAACAATTACTTGAAGCTTTGCAGGCAGCACGGATAGCTATACCTCAACAAGAAATAGAAATATCGATGTTATCCATTCAACGACGATGTAGATCTGTAATATATAATCAAGAAAGACACACTACTAAATCTTTTTTTTAAATTTATATTTGGCTATTTTAGATTATTACTAAGTTTTTTTATAAATTTTTGTCAAAATTTGATTTAATTTTAATTTATCAACTGCAAAACCTCAATTTAGTTAAACACTTCCAGAAAAAAATATCATTGTATAAATTCCATGTGTCTGCTACACTACAATTAACTATAACGGTTGTATTAAATGGTAATTAATAAAAAATGTAGGAAATTATCGTCTTATTATGTGTCCCTGATTAAAGGTAAAGCGCCACCGCTCTTTAAAACAAAACAAATGACACAAACTCTTCATTCTATTTATATCATGCTGTACTAATTAATTATTTTTATTTGTTTAATTTAGTTTTGTAAAATAAAAATATTACTTAAAATCCATGTTTATTTAAAACATATTTCTTAATCATAAAGTTTTTTTCAAGAACCAATAAATTCAGTGAAAAAAAAATAAAATTAAAACAACCACACAGGTTTTTGCATTTTATTTTTTTCACCGAATCTATTGGTTCTAGGAACAAACTTTAAAATTTAAAAATGTTTTCAAATAAACAGGAATTTTAAGTATATATATATATATATATATATATATATATATAAATATAAACGTAAAAATGTGTAACTGGTTGTTTAAAAACCAGCTTACTTTCGCTGTAAGATAACTATTTTATTATGGGTATATATATGTGGGTTTATTATACATCAGATAACAACTACTCCACTGACTATATATCGCGACAGGCATTGAATTACATCCGATGTATAATCGTGTATACTACCCCATCACAGAAAGCAAGATATACAGATGCTTGTTAAGTAAGAGAAAGGGCTATTAAATTTATTTAATAGCAGCTACTACCTATGAACTGTTTTCGAGATGTTTGTCCCTCGTCAGCATAGGGCAGGTTTGATCTGCAATTAAATAAATTCACGGCTCCCGTTCCTACCAAGTACACATGAAGAACCACGCAAAAAGCGCCAGTCGCGACATCTGTAATTTTTAACAAGCACCACTCGGTAAGTAACTTTACACCTATTCACGCTGTCAAAACTTAGAAACCTTTTATAGTTTACTGTAATAACACTACAGTTTTCCATAATTTTTACACATTCTTTTTACCCTTAGGGTGTCGGGTTAATTAATATTTTTTTGTTACAAAATTAAATCTCGAAAAAGATTTGATATTAAATAAGGTAAGGGATGCTAATTTCACCCCCTTATAATGTAATAGGAATGTTGAAAAAATGCCGGTTTCTATCTTTACTTAACGATGTGTAATAACATACATGAATTTTTAGATGCGCTGCCTGAATTTGAAATATTTTATAGAGAAAATGATTCTGCATCGATTAAGATAAAGAAATAGGTATCTTTCCGATAATGTAAGCGAAATAATTTATTTTAAAGTCACTATTTACTCAATGTTATTTTTACCGGAAGTGGATTAGTTTTTAAAAGAATCGAAAAATGTATGTTCTTCTATCAAACTTGTAGGTACGGTTAAAAAACTTATTGTTGTAAGTTCAGACGATTGGCGATTTTTTGAGCCCAAAAACAAGCGGGTTTTCCGATAATTGCAGAGAGATATTTTGTTTTAAAGTTCATGAAATTATTTGTTTTGAACTCACTACCGGTGTACATGTTTGCATTATAAAAATCTGACATCATACGACAGCATGTCGATATTAACATACAGCATATTATCAACACATTAATATTACTAAGATAAATATTAATATGTATTATATTAACATTTTTATGTGCATTACTAAAAGTATCCATGACTGTCAAAAATTTCAGGGTTATAAATTCAAATACACAACTTTCGGAGTGTGCCTGCAGTGTTGCCAGATTTTCTTCTGACTACAAACGCGGTAGTCAAATTCAATGTTGAATATTTTTGTATAATATTTAATTACAAATTTTTTTTCAAAAAATCTATTATAGAAACTCATTATAATTAACAGGAAATGTCACTGTATACAATTTACTACATTTTATTAAGTTTGAAAATTAATTAGATGCACTACGTAATTTGACCTTATACACATCCTTAAATTTGAGAAAAAAAATTAAAACTTTATCTTACTCACCACCTTTTGGGGGTGATATCTCGAAAGGAGGAAATTTTGTTACAGAGAAGATCCTATTTTGTTCGCATGAATTTAGAAACACCCAGTATGATACATGAACTAACAAATTATTAATTTAATATTTTACATGATTTAAATAAATGCTTATTAAAAAAATTAAAAATTGAAATATTTGATAAAATTATTTAAATTAATTTTTTATACATATAATAAAAACATTTTACAAATTTTTTTTTAAAAAGAATTATTTAGGGTCAACAACTGCATACTATTTTTGTTTATTCGTTGGCTTTTTGTCATCATCATCATTAAATATTTAATTAAATATTAGCCGTTTTGGTGCACTCGTATGATATGGTAATGGAAAAGAATTGATATTTTACTGTTAGCCGCTTATTCTCAATAACAAAAACCTGGGTAATATTTTCATTCCGCTATTCTGGAGTTTCTAGAAGAGTGTATGCAGTCATTTCCAAACAAGAAAGTATTTTCGTATTCTGTGACTGCGGCTCCAAGGAAAATGTCGCAGTTTACCACTACGACAAAAAAAAACCTTATGCGATTTTTTCCCGTTATTTCTATCCTCTTTTTCCTTCACCCTTTCTTAGCTTTATTTTATATATAATGTCACCTTTTTTTTACGACATATCCAGTATTAATTAAAAAAGTGACGAATGAAAATGAGGAAAAAATATTGGATGTGCAAGCAGGATTTAGAAGGAGATGTATGGATCAGGTGTTTTTATTACAAGGCATAGTCGAAAAATTCTTGACTGGAGGTCAAGAGGTCTACTGCGCTATCGTAAACTTAAAAAGGCCTTTAACAAAGTGGTGAGGAATAAATTGTGGTCAAGACTATCTATATACGGGGTGAGCGGTAGTTTGATACGAGACCTGAAATCACTTTACGAGGATTCCACTGCTTGTTTCAGGATACACAAAGCTAACACGAACTCGTTTAACATCTAAAAATGTGTTAGACAAGAATGTGTGGCTTCGCCATGGCTGTTTAACTTATATATAGACGATTGTTTAAAAGAATTAAAAGAGAGTGCACATGAATTGAGAATGAACAATTTAATCGTCAAATACCTCCTTTGCGCCCTAAAAATTACATACATACATATATATATAGTCAAGAGTGAAGGGTGTTGACAGCGAAACAAATGAATGGGGCTCTGTATAACTTCATGAGCAGCTAGAACGTGTCAAAAAAGGCACGTCTGGCTGTGCATAGAGGATTGTTGCTTCCTACACTTATGTATGATAGTGAATGTTGGGTTTGACAGAAGAATAATAAAAGTAGGATCAACGCTGCGGAAACGAGTAGTCTGAGAAGTATAGCCGGAGAAAGTAAGGGAACGCTGTGGTGTAAAATAAAATGTGGTAAAAAAGATAGATAAAGGAATGCTTAGATGGTTTGAACACGTAGAGAGGAAAAAAGATTGACGAAACAGATTTATATTGCGAGTCTGGATGGGTAAGATTACGTTATGCCAAATTTTATGTATGGTCGGTTTTGCTGTACGGTGCAGAGACCTGGACATTGAAGTCATCTTCCGTCAACAAAATAGAAACATTTGAAATGTGGATGTATCGTAGGATGCTGAGGGTGCCATGGACAGATAGAGTAACCAACGATGAAATTCTAAGAAAAATCGTCCGTGAATTAATGCTTAATGTCAAAAAGAAGAAAACATCGTATTTTGGACATATAATGCGAAACTCAAAATTCAATTCAAAATTCAACTGCTACAACTTATTGTCGAAGGAAAAATAGAGAGAAAACGAGGGATAGGCAGAAAGCAAATGTCATGGTTAAGAAATATAAGAGATTGGACGGGGTTAAGAACGATAGGAGATTTGGTACACACAGCAACCGACAGAGAAATGTATGGAAATATGGTCGCCAACATCCAACAATAGTGGATAGGCAGCCGAAGAAGAGTGATGGGTAAGTCGATGAACATATCTCGATCAGATTGACATTGTTATGAAGAAAGGCCAGGTCAAGAGTGCCAGCAACCGACGAGCATGTATGAACGCGCTGATGAAAGTAGAAGAGACAAAACACGTGTGTAAGAACCGTAGCAAGTGAAAAGAAATAGTCTTTCTAACCCTAGGGGAAAAAAGCGTGACTATATGTATGTATATCCAGTTTTTTTACAATCGATCCCATTTTACTTTATGGATACGTAAATATTTTTTTTAGATTTATTTTCTATGCATCAATTTTTTTCCAATAGTTGCAATTAGAAAGTCTATTTGTATCCTTGATAAGTTTAAAACCATTTTTATGGAGTTTTTATAAATATATTAGTATAAGCATTTCTTCCACTATTTTCCAAACTGATAATTTCATTCTAATTTTAAGAAAATTCATGGGTTGTACTTCAAAGATGGGTTGATAAAATAACAACTATTTATAACGTAGACAACTAAATGTCTCAGACTGAACATCAGCCTTCACTCTTTAACCAGTCAAGTCTAACTACCTATCTTTTTCCTTTTCCCAGTCTTTCGTTTTTATATGTTCCCACGAAGCCGATACCAAAAAATTAATATCGAGATCTAGTCTAAACATTACACGACCCAACACTTTTTTTTTCTTAATTGTCCTTATGGTGTGAATGGGTTTATCTCAAAATAATATACGTCTCACACATTAGTTGAGTAAAGAAAAAAATGAATAACACTATTCCTTTCTTATTGTTGAACTACTCTAGTGAAGATACCATTTTATAATGTCAACGAGTTAAACAATATTACTGTTAATCATTTTTATGATACATAAATAGTAATGCTTAGGTTAGGTTAAAACGGCAGTTCGGAGGGAACCCACTTAGGCCTTTTGGCCCGTTGTGATACCGTGATGGACGGCGGTGCCTTCCCCCTCTACTGTAAGAACCAGTTGGAACTTTTGATAAAAAGTGTAAAGTCTTTGATGCTAACTGAGTTGAGATCAGATAAGTCATCAAAGCTCGATTGCTCTAGTATAGAAAGCCGTTTTCTGCCTAGGGCAGGGCAGTGGCAGAGAAGATGTACCATTGTTTCCTTCTCTTTCCACCTGCCCAGTGTCCTGTTATGGGCGCGATTGCATTTCCAAAGGACTCCCTGGATAGAGTTAAAACATCATTGGTGCGACGTAGATCTAGTTTAGGCCAGATCTGTTTCGATAATGTGCATGTGGGTTCATTTTGCCACCTTAAGTTGACTTTTTGAACTACTTTGCTGTGCAGGAGGAGCCGGCAATTTACCATAAATAGTAATGCATTTTAAATAATTAAAATAAAATTTCTGTTTACTTTAAGAGAAGATGCCGTTTAGTAACCACATTTCTTGTGATACGTACCTACTGATAATAAATGTAATAAAAATAAAAAACGTTTTTATGCACTCCTCGTAGAACATAGCTTCAGAAAAATCCGAATGTTTTGAAAGACTATTTTATTTATATTGGTTGCGGTGTATGCTTACTACAACAAAGCACACAGTTTTAATAGATAAGAACAGTTAAATGTAACGGATGTTTTATTTGCACTAGGAATCATTAAATAAATATATGTGGAGGAAGAAACGTTTAAGCCGTCAAAAAATAGGTACAAAAATAAAATATTAATTTTAAATTTAATAATTAAATGCAAATTTAATGATTAAAGATTACCAACCTTACCGCCTTAAACATGGCCTTTTTTTAAAAAATACATGAAATTATACAGAATTCATTAATAAATTTGAATTATTATTTATCACAATGAAAATAAATTCACATTCACAACGTAAAAAAGCAAAAGTAAAACGGGATATAATATTCAAAAATTTTACGGGATTTCAAAAATAATAGGTAGTAACATTTTATATTTTTACAAAGTACACCGAAATTTTTTTTAAATATTTTGGTACCTCAAGAAATTAAGGTGCGGGCATCAGTAAGAATGATGTGAATTGGGCATGAAATTTGTATTTTCTACTGAGTGGCCTAGGTTAGGTTAGGTTAGGTATCATGTGAGTGGGGCGTAGGTCGCCCCCCCACGGCGACCTTTAGTAAATATATTTTGGCTCACCCCTAGAGGTTACAGTTTACTGCACAATCCAGCCCTTCTCACGAAGTTCATGGTAGTATGAAGTGAGATTTTCTTGCAATCGGTAGGTTCTAGGTTGGTAAAACCAAATACATTGAACTTTATTCTTCCCAGGCCGGGACATGAACATAGTATATGTTCAGCAGTTTCGTCTTCCACGCAGCATAACCGACAGTCCGTTTGTTGGTTCAGACCTATCTTTCCGAGGTGGTATCTTAGACGACAGTGTCCTGTAAGCAGTCCCGTTAGAATTCGCAAGTCATTTCTGCTCTATTCTAGGATCTGCTTAGTTGTTTTTCTCGAGGATTTAGGTAGGAACGCCTTCGAGTTAGTCAACCCTGATTAATCGGACCAGTACGTGAGTATTTTCCTCTCCGACCAGTCCGAAATAATTGTTTTTGGCGGCACTTGTAGTGACGTAGTAATTTCACTTTTATTGCAACTTTCACTTATGTCTCCAAATGGGGCCTGTACTTGTGTATCCTCTTTCTAAAATAAACTTTCGAAGTATTCCTTTTATCTTTTACATCTGGCTGTTCTTATGGACTTCCAGAAGAGTTTAATATTGTTTTGGAAACCGTCAGATAACTTTCTATGAAGTTAATCTTTATCACTCTTCTTTCTTGCCACGACCTCTTTTGCCACACCTTTTTACCTTTTATACTCATTGTTTACATTTTCAATCGTTGCCTTTTGCGTTCTTTGATTGGCTTTTGTAGCCAGCCAATCCAGCCAGGCTTTCTTCTTCTCTGACACTGCTTGTAGTTTAGTAACAAAAATCTAATAATGTGGTAGGTTCTTTCAAATCTAACATATGCTAAAGAAAATTAAATTTGGTAAATAAAATTTAATTTACCATGTAATAAAATTATTTTAACTATAATTAAATTCTTTAATAATGGTTACAATAACTTTTTTATAGCAGCATTAAACAAGACAACAAAAGTATACGTCTTTTTTATACAGATTTAAAGTTCATTTCTAGGTTTTTACGGATTGTAAGATAATGTAAAAAGATTTGATATACTTATTTAATGTGTAGATACGGTTTTTTACTAATATTAAATTATTTCTTTTTTTTTAATACACCTTTTTAATAACAAAAAGTTTTAGTTTGTAAGTAAACTTGAATAAATTGAAAATTCTAATTATGATAATTAAATCAGTTTAATATACTAGACGAATATTTTTTTTAATTATTTATTACGAATATGAATAACATACTTGTTTTATTAAAATTAATCTTAATAATAAGCGGTAAACCTACAGAACTCTTTTAAGTGTAAGTTATTTAAATCTTTATTGAGCGTTACGTCAATGCGGTACCGTGTTCAAGAAGTTTTTCTGTGATTTATTAACAGCATCAAATATTATTCCTATACCTTCTACTTCTTGTTCTTTTGCCTCATATTTATTTAAATAATATCATACAGTGAAGTATGCACCATATGGGAAACTTATTTATTAAGGGTTTTTCGACAAAAACTTATCCTTGGTAAAAGTCTGTGCATCCCCTAAAAGTAAACATGCACCAACAAAATATAAAAAAACACACGTAATATACGAAGAACCTTATTCAAAACTTTGATTGTAAGACAAGAGTAAACTACCCTTATTTTGAGAAATCCCAGGAAATGTTAATTACAAAAGTTGTACAGGAGTTGCAGGCGATGGTTAATGTTATGCATGATACGGTTTTTGAAAGAGAAAAAACATGACAAACTGTAAGGTTCTGATTAAGGGATAAAAAGTGCAACAAGTAAATGAGTTTGTATGACAGTGACATTGAGCGAAGGGTGTTGGCAGAAAAACAAATGAATAAGGCACAGCATAGCTTTATGAACAGCCACAAAGTGTCAAAAAAAGGCACGTCTGGCTCTACATAGAGGAGTCTTGATTCCCACACTTATGTAAGGTTGATTTCAGTGCCTACCTATAGGATTTATATCTAAATTTTTGGTTGTTTTTCAGTGGCAGTGCAAATATTGTCTTGATTTTAAATTTTATAGTAGTAGTAGAGATGAAAAAGATTTTATGGTGAAGTACGTACTTAAAAAAATTATCAAATCTTATACGGCTCATTTAAAAATTATTTACAGATAAATAAGCCATTAAATTATATTAAAACATGGTATTTTAGTACTAACTATAAGTAACATGCGTAAAATATAAATTTGTATTAGTACAAATATACCGTATTCATTAAATTGCAATTAGTTTTTTTTGAAATAATGTTTACCTGGAATCGAATTTAGTACCATCGGTCAAAGTACCAGTGTAATGCATCGTCAACATGTCTCCATTTTTTGATTTTACATCGCACATTTCCGGCGTATACAACACTTCAACTTTTAAGTCGTTATCGCAATATGCGACCGCGAAAAATACGATAAAATACAAGCCGGTTGATAACGTGTTGCTGAACATGATTGCTTCGACTTATTCAACAAAGGCTCAAACTTAACTGAACCGAATGAGTAAAAGTTCGCTGCCACGAGACAAATTATTAAATATCTCGAGTCACAAACTTCACAACAGCGTTGTCAAGTCAAATTTGGGATTTACATCCAGCTAGTTACTGTTTGTTTGTCGTTTTGACATTTACATACAATTGATAATATTTTATATTAATTTAAAACCTTTAATGGGCACTTTTAGCTTTAACGTAATTAAACATATCACAATAATTAGTGTTAAGACTAGTTGGTATCCCACAAAGTGAGTATATATAAAATTATTTATTTTGAAAAACAGTTCTGTCTAGCTGAGAATAATTGAGGTCGTTAGGTTTTGTAGAAGTCACTGACATTTTTTAAATATAATGGTTTTGTTTTTAGATAAAAAAATTTTAATTACTAAAACGCAATACAAGATGCTTTTGTTTAGTAATATATGTTATATTATTAAAATTTTTGTTTTTACAAGTGGGTAATAATGAAAAAATAGTGACGCAAATATGATACAATCATTTTTATCTAGGTAAAATTTTATTTAAATTATTTTTAATAAAATACATATTATGTAGTATATGTTCTGTGTAATCATTTATATTTTATTTGATTTTTACTGATTTGTCGCAAACGCTGGCATCAGCGAAGGAAATTTCTGACTTATGATAACTAGATTTGCCACGAGACCGACAGCATGCCACGGTGCAGTCATGATATAATAGTCATCTTTCTCTTTTTAACTTACTGGCTTATACGAGTATTGACACTGTGAAGCCACAGGTCTATGTCTGGTTGGTTAAAAAACACACGTGATAGTGATATAAAGTTGTTAAGAACTAAGGTGGAGTGTTGATTTATCAATTTGGGATTTTTTTTGGGTTATTGATAAATTAAACAGCAAATTAACGTTTTACAGAGTTTAAAAGAAATTGTTATAATAATAGAAAAGATGTAACTGTTCAGATAGGTACTCTACTTAAAATATAAAATTAGGAATTTTACAGAATTGACGAAACTTAAAGTTTTATAATAAATATTTTTGGGATTTTTTTATTTAAAGCCTTTTTGATACTCACTTTAATTAAATAAAATTTAAAATTATTATAGTAACTGGCCAAAGAGCGAAGGGTAGAGGTAAATTTGTTTTCAGATATTTCCATGGACCATACACTGGGGAAGTTTTTTCCATTTTACTGACTTGTCAATATGTAACACAAGATGCTTTAACTGTATACAATCTTTAAACTTGTAGTTCCAGTCCAGACACACAAGAATTCTCAACAAGTGTGGTTATTTATTATTATTTATTTATTGTTGCGATATTTCCTCTTGGGTTCGATAATTTTAAACACTCCGTACAAAAACTAAACAATTTATTCTAATCTTCCTATACAATAATTTCTTACTTTATAAATCACTCATGCAGTTACAATCTCTATACAATCTAGTCATAACACTTAATAATTACTTAAAACTTTACTTCAAACTAAACTAAACTCGATCGACGACATTCCTTTTTATATTGGTAAACAAACTATTCGAGAATGGGGACGTCCATTCTGGAAGAACGAGGAACCAACGAGAAGATTTTTTTCTAAAATATCGGGCGTTTGTTGTTGCAAAACAAAACATTTTTTTCCATTGTGGTCGACGCGCTGTCGTCTCAAGGCAACAGGCATCGTAACAATATTGTAGATTCTGTTTACTTTAATTTTCGTGGGAACCTTTAATATATTTTACCAACGCCGGACTAAGGATTATTATTATTTAAAATTTTAATACGTTTTTAAAAACTTATTCACTGGTTGCATACATACATACATATAGTCACGCCTTTTTACCGTAGGCAGAGACAACTTCCTTCCACTTGCTACGGTTCTTACACACATCTTTTGCTTTCTCTACTTTCATCAGTGCTCTCATACATGATCGTCAGTTGTTGGTACTCTTGACTTGGCCTTTCTTCAAAACAATGTTGATCTGATCGAGATAGGTTCGCCAATGTCTACCTTGTCCATTCACACTCGCCTTATACATTTGTTTCGTCAATCTTCCTTAAAGTAAGTGTAGGTCTTTTCTAAAATATCAATGAAAAACCTCCTAATTATTTAAAATTGCCAGTTTATTGGGTGTTAAAAAACAAAAGTATTAGTATTAAACTTTAAAGAGTGACTTTGGATGTTGAAGCGTGACACTGCATGTCCTCAGCATACTTTTCATAAGATGGTACGTAATTACCGAGTGCTAATCGCAATCATGATGACAAATGTTCGTTAGTTAATCGATTGCGTTATTTTGACTTAATTATTTTTCATTTCAGAAAATGCAGCCTTGCACATTGCCGACAGTTAAAGATTCGGATATTTATCTTCAGATATAAAAGACCAGAGTTTTGTATCATATGCTGTGGCTTTAAGATGTATATCTGTTGAAATCTGCAATAACTCATTTTCAACAGAACATAAGTCCATGTTAAATTGACTTTGCTAATTGTCCAATGTCCAATTGACCAGATATTCGAGTTACACCGTCACTGCCTTTTAAAAATTCTGATATAGATTATGCCGATCCATTTATTAATAAAAATAAAGCAGGACGAGGCTTCATTTTAACAAAAGCAGCCTAGTCAGGTTTTTTACAAAGGCCTTGCATTGCATTTAGACCTCGTAAGCAATTTATCAACAGAATGTTTTTTATCTTGCCTTAAACGATTTACAAGTCGACGTGGAATATCTTCTGATATCTTTTCATATAATGGAACTACATTTGTAGGCGCTAAATATAAATTACATAAATTAGGTCAATTTTTAAACACATTATCAATCACACATCAATAATTATTTCAGCCTGCATCCAGGAACGGGCAATATATCTTCAGTGGCAACCATTCGCACAATATCTACTTTGTTTCCTTTTAAATTTATTATTTTACAAGTCACACATTTTTTGGAAAGTTTCTAGATTTATTATGTTCAACAATTAATAAACGAACATTTAAAGCGTAAAAACCTTTTTAACACGCTTATATTAGTTTCACCTGTATCTTGTATGTATGTATGTATGTTGTATGTATTTTTGTAATTGACTCTTTGGCCTTAATTTTGCTCTACTTTAGGCGATTAGATTTAATTTAAACTTTGCACACTTATCAAAGACCGACGACAATGCAATAATTCGATTATCCGTATTAGTTTCGCCAGGATTCATAAATTTCTTCAGGGATCCTTTGCATGAGAGTAAGAGAGACAGAACTAGTGCGTGAACTACGCATGCGCACAGAACAAATATTAAAACAGTTCATCGCATCGGTGGTTCACTGGTAAAATGCTCGCCCGTCACGCGGGCGGCCGGGTTCGATTTCCGATTACCATTTAATACATTTTTTTTTTTTAGTGAGTAAAACAAATCAAACTAAAAAGCGAAAAATAAATTATAGTTTAAAAAAAGTAAAAAATAATTCTTAACATAGTAATAAAATTACTGACGAGAAAATTAATGTCACTGTTCTAAAAGCGTAAGGTGCTTTGTATGACATTTTTAAACTTACTCTGCGTTTCGGAATGAAAGCACCCCACGCTTTTAGAACATAGACATTAATTTTCTCGTCAGTAATTTTATTACTATGTTAAGAATTATTTTTTACTTTGATTAAATCTAAAAGCGTGTTTTTTAGATTTTTTAAACTATAATTTATTTTACTATTTTATGGGCAAGCAGATCAGGTATCTGGGCAACACTCACAGGTCTCTTTAAGGGCAAATTTTGCTTTCTTTTCAAAGGGTCAATCAATCAATTAAATTTTATGTTTGCTTTTTGCATCAGGTTTTATTTTAAATTAACTTTCTTAAATCAAGGTATGTTGAAAAAAAAGCTTTAATTTCGACTGTTTTTAGAAAGCAAAGGAAAGTTGATTGCTTGAAGAAAGTGAACACACACATTACATGTGGGTATTCTATGTATGAGAATTATCTTTAATTATTATATATTATTTTTAAACAATGTGTTAATGTTTCAGCTTAGTACGGATTTAAAAAGTAACTGTATGAGTTTATTTCTTTTTAATTTTTCATAATCGAAAAGAAAACAATTACAAAACTTGGTATATTTTTAGTTGTTTTTAATCTATAAATTTCTCTTAAACAAAAGGAACTGAAAATCTTGTTTCAACAATGTGTCCATAATCATTGCGGTCAAATGTTAGATGAAATAAAGGGATAGAGGGATAGACGGTAAAATCTGTAACTGGATCAAAAACATGATTGAAAACAGATATATAATATCATCACTGCATGGAGAGTCGGTTAGGTTCAGGGCGGCGAAGGGGTGTCCACAAGGCGGGGTACTTTCCCCCCTAATGTGGTCACTTCTAGTCGACTCTCTGCTGAGCGAGCTTTCCATGCAGGGAGTAGATTTTCAATGCTATGCGGATGATCTGGTTATAATAGTTAGAGGTAAATTTGAAGCGACGATCTCAAACGTCCTTCAAGAAGCTTTTAACGCAGTATACAGATGGTGCGAGAGGGAACAGATGTCTGTAAACCCCCGAAAAACTGTAATTATTCCTTTTACGAAAAGGAAAAAGCTAGATAAGCTTCGGCAGCCTGTCCTATACGGAGAGAGCATTCCATTTGCGACGGAAGTGAAATACCTGGGTGTAGTTCTGGATAAGACTCACCTGGAACGCCCACTTGGAAAAAACAATAAACAAAGCCAGGTTTTCTCTCTGGAATCTCAGAAGAGTATGTGGCAAATCTTGGGGAATGAACCCCAAACAGATTTACTGGATTTATCAAACAATGATAATATCTATGGTCACGTATGGTTCAGTAGTCTGGTGAACCAAAGGGTTACAACAGACAGCTAGAGCAAAGCTTGCTGGCCTTCAGCGGCTGGCATGCCTGGCCATAACTGGAGCTATGTCCAGCACACCAACGGCAGCGATGGAACACCTCCTACATCTCCCTCCCCTAGATATTCTCTTAGAAAGGGAGGCAAGGATAGCTTCCTATAGATTCCTGTCTTTGGAAAAGCAAATAAATGGAGAGCAACTCGGAGATCACTCCGGGATACTGAGTGAAACAAAAAACCACCAAATTCTCGGGATGGTTCCTGACTTGCTAGCTACAAAAATACACGTAGGAAAGTCGTTCAAAGTCCTCTTTCCGGAGAGAGACGAATGGATTAGGGGACAAATCCTCTTCCCAAAGACTGAATACGTAATGTACACAGACGGCTCAAAAACCCCAGATGGAGTTGGGGCCGGTGTTTTCAGCAGGAAACCAAAGATTGAAATATCTACCAGTCTTGGCAGGTATGCCACAATCTTTCAGGCTGAAATATTCGCTATCGAATTGTGTGCAAGAGAGTTGACCAACAGACCTCTAGCAAACAAAAACATAAATATAATATCAGACAGCCAGGCCGCTTTAAGAGCACTAAGCTCCAACAAGATAAATTCTAAACTTGTATGGAATTGCATCGAATCCTTAGAGTACCTTGGTGCGAACAACAGGGTGACCCTACTGTGGGTACCTGGGCACCAGGGGGTGGAAGGAAACGAAAAAGCCGACACCCTTGCAAAACAGGGGGCCGAATCTGCGTTCACTGGACCAGAACCGGTTTTTGGAGTCACCGCAAGTGCCGCCAAAACAATTATTTCGGACTGGGCGGAGAGGAAAATACTCACGTACTGGTCCGACTTACCAGGGCTAACCCACTCGAAGGCGTTTTTACCGTTACAACCCTCGAGAAACACAACTAAGCAGATCCTAGAATGGAGCAGAAATGACCTGCGTATTCTAACAGGACTGCTTACGGGACACTGTCGTCTGAGATACCACCTCAGAAAGATAGATCTGAACCAACAAACGGACTGTCGGTTCTGCTGCGTGGAAGACGAAACTGCTGAACATATACTATGTTCATGCCCCGGCCTGGGAAGAATAAGGTTCAACATATTTGGTTACACTAACCTAGAACCTACCGATTTTAAAAAAATCTCACCCTATACAACCATGAACTTCGTAAGAAGGGCTGGATTGTACGGTGAACTGTAGCCTCTAGGGGTGAGCCACAATAGACCTACTAAGGGTTGCGGTGGAGGGGCGACCACGCCCCACTCACATAAAACCTAACCTAACCTAACCTAGATGAAATAAACAAATATCTAAAAATATATTATACTGTTTGATTAAAAATATGTGCTACCACTTCACCTGACTTCTTAAACATTTCAGCCATTTTTTCCAGTAGCTTTAAATGTTATTTTTACAGTATTATTTAACACAGATGATAAAATTTATAAATACAATCATATAGTCACGCCTTTTTCCCGTATGGGTAGGCAGAGGCCACTTCTTTTCACTTGATATGATTCTTACACACGTCTTTAGCCTCTTCTACTTTCATCTGCGCTTTCATACATGCTCGTCGGTTTCTGGTACTTTTGACATGGCCTGTTTTCAAAATAATTTCGATCTGATCGAAAAACGTTTAACTGGGACGACCTCTACCGACTTACCTCTTGCCTTATAAATCTGCTTCATTAATATTCTTTCTTTCATCCTCTCTATAAGTCCTAACCATCTATGCATTTCTTTATCTATCTTTGTTACTACATCTTCTTTTACACCACACCGTTCTCACTATTCCCCACTTTATCTATCAAAGTCACAACTCGTTAACTTTGAACCCAAGTATACAAACTCATTCAATTGTTTTACTCTATTTTTTTTAATCAGCACCTCGCAGTGTGTCATGCTTTCTTCTCTTTTAAAAACCATTACCTTCTTCTTGTTTACTTTACTCTCATTTCTTTGATTTTTAGGGTATCATGCATAATATTATTGATATTTACTCTTGTGTTCGATGATTTAAAAAACTTGGTACAAAAATTAAACAATTTTTTCTCATATTCCAATACAATAAGTATTGACTGGATAAATCACTTAGATTATTACAAAACTCTATACTTTCTATAATAATATCACTTTCTCAATTTACTTGAAAACACAACTAAGAAAACTTAAAACTAAAAACTCGACCGACGACATTCCTTTTATATTGGCAAACAAACTATTCGAAGATGGGGACGTCTATTCTGGAAAAATAGGGAACCAACAAGAAGATTCATTCCTAAAATATTGGGCATTTGTTGTAACAAAACAAAACATTTTTTTTATTGTGGTCGACGCGCTGTCGCCTCAAGACAACAATCTTCAGAGACGGGCTCGCAAATCGTAGCAGTGTCAACCATCGCCTGCAATTCCTTTTCAGCTAATATGACCTGATCATCGGTTTAAAGAAGGCATGTGACGATCAAGTAATTTAATCTTAATTCAGAAGCACTCTTTTTCAAATATTTTAAACAACTGTCTATGCATAAGTAAAAGTCACACATCCCTGTCCAACACATTTTTCGATGTTGAATTAGTCTATGTGAGGTCCGTTTATCCTGACACAAGCTTTGGAATCCTTGCAAAGTGATTTCAGCACTCGTATCAAACTACCCGTTCACACTACTCTCTTCATATCTACGAATAAATCAGAACGACGGTCATGTTTTAATTTCAACAAAAAAATAGCTTTATGTTCTTATCATCGAAGAATAGCACAGAACAAATTAAGATTTCGAGTTAAACATTCATTTAAAGATAGCTCTCAATTTTTGTTATATTCTCAGAAAGTGGGTATCAATCCCATCTTTCTAAGTGGTTAAATCACTTTACGCTCTGGTTCTCAGTCCCATATTTTTAATTAAGTTGTCAAATCGCTGTACGCTAGTGCAATTACATTTGTGTTATTTATCAAACTATATTCCTGTGATAAGATATTAAAAACGAAAGACATTGCAATCGACTTTATGTTACATCCATTTGGCAGGAGTTTATATTTGGAGCAGAAACGGTCGATCGTGAAAAATCGCAGTAGGAATTCCTCTTACCTGCATTAAAACCCACGAACATTAAGCTTATGGTAAGTCCCTTTTTTGTTAAAGCCGGTTACATTCTTTCTAGTTGATCTACGCTAGTTACATCGCTACACTAAATATACAGTCCACGCTTAACCACGTTTCTTACGTAACCCTAGGACTAACAATCCTTAAGAATCATCTAGCAACCCTTTTAATCCACGGCGCTTCCACTACCTGTCGCACCATAAATAGACAATGTCGACCACAATTAATTCCTCACCACTTTGTGATAGGCCCTTTCCAAGTCTACGATAGCGCAGTAGACCTTTTTACTTCCAAAGCCTTTATTCCGCTTGCACATGCCGTATCTTCTCATCAGTTTCATTCGTCACTTTTTTAATCAATACCTTTGCATACAGTTTGCTGATAATGAGTAAGCTTGGTAGTTTTTGTAGTGACAAAATCGTGTGTGTTGAAATAATTTTCCTACTACAATTATTGCTAGTTTTTTATTGGATTATAAATCATCTTAAAATCTTTACTAGTAACTTTTTTTAATAAAATTTAATCTTTAATAAGACTACTTTTAATTACCAATCACCAGGCAAGGTTAAAAAACTTTTTTATTGTGCCAAACGTGTCAAAACGTTAGTACACAAAGCACAAAGAAAAACATTTTTCTTTCAAAGAGATCTTTAACACTTCTTTCATGAAGTTAAAAAATTCAAGCCTGCTCCACACCAAAACAATTGTTGTTTTATAATAATGTTACGTTATTTACTTCTTGGGTTCGGTAATTCTAAACTCTCAGTACAATAACTAAACAATTTTCATTCTAATATTTCTACACAATAAATTTACAAATCACGTAAAAATTCACTTTATTATTACTTCAAAACTTCAACTTAAACTTCAAAAACTAAACTTACAGCTTCCGCGGCCGCTGTCTTTATATTTCTCTGAAAAATTTTCTGGAGAGAGCCTGAATAATCTTCTATTGTTCCGAAAATATTAGACGCACAATTCTAGAATTTGCCCTTTTAGGCATATGTAGCAGCTTCAAAATGAACAAATTAAATAGAAATGTTTGCAAGCCTTAGACATATGAAATATGAAGAAATATGGGAGATGCAGCATTCCAAATGTAACACAATTGTACTATGATTCTTTAAATGTTACTTCTCAAATTATTTAAATATTTATACGGTGATTTCATTTCAAATAACTTTTGATTTTGCGTAAATGTAAGAAAAACAAAATATACGTTGAATTTTATATCAACAGAGAGGTTTAAAAATGTTATTCTGCTGTTTCCAAGTGGCACCCCTTTAACATCCCTTACCCCTTGTGATACACGAAATGAAAACCCAAAAAAATGCAAATTGGCCATATAAACAAAACTTTATTTTATTGATTTATTTTGCAGATAACATTAAACATAGCGAAATTACAACAGAAACTTAAATGAAGTTAATACAAACAGCTCCTTAAATGTATTTACAGTAACTGTTTAAAGTAAGCTCCGTTATTTTGTAGACAATAATATAACCTATTTTCAAATTTTTCTCGAACTATTTGCAAAGTTTCGCTAGTAATTCGTCTACATTCTTCAGTTAATTTAAGATTTAGTTCTTCAATGCATTCGGGAGTTGTTTTGTAAACTAATATTTTTTAAGAGCCCCACAGAAAAAGTCAAGTGGTGTTGGATCTGGAGATGTTGATGGTCATTCTATAAAACTCCTGCAAATCCAATGTCTTGGAAATCGTTCGTCTAGCCATTGGCTTACACCTAGTGCGTATTGTTCGTCCTGTTGAAGGTATATATTCCATTCATTTAGCACCATATTTTTCTGTTGCATCAATTTGTCTTACTAGTGACTGAGAAATAAGTGGATCAATTTCATTTTCTAATAATTCTAGGTACAATTCTCCTGTTTTGGTCAATAAAAAGTGGTCCAATTTTCTTATTTTCCAAAATACCAGCCTATACATCGATCTTCGCTGGAAACTGAGCATTATCCTGTTGAAACACGCGAGGATTTTCGTCATCGCAGTACCTACAATTATGTTTGTTAACAAAACCATTTACATAAATCGTTGATTCATCACATTGTTTAACAAAATTAAATTCTGTGGTCATAGTCGTCTTCACTAAGCTGATGAATTTGTATCTTATGAGTAAAATGCAATTTTATGCAATTTTAACACGTGTTTGAAACCAACAGAAATAATTGTAAGTTTTGATACCTTTGGAATGGAATAAGTAGGATCTATAGCAAAATGACCCAATACTTCAATTGTGCAGCTTCGTCGAGAACTCTGAGATTATTATTTTTTTTATTACAAACGGATCCAGTTTCTCCAAATTTCCGTACCTACTA
Source organism: Agelastica alni (assembly GCA_950111635.1). NCBI lineage: Eukaryota > Metazoa > Arthropoda > Insecta > Coleoptera > Chrysomelidae > Agelastica > Agelastica alni. The sequence goes on along the minus strand of OX467708.1, from coordinate 32,513,765 downwards.
TATAATGGTCTGGTGGCCTGTATTTCTATCAGGATGCCTTTCATAAAAAAACTCGAGCTGTTCCCCAAGCGCACTTGTTTTGATGACCGAAAATAAATATTATTTCTATTTGTTCTTGCAGAGAATACACCAAAATAACTCTAGATGCTGCAGCTACAAATAATGGCTAATTTAACGTCACGAATAACTAACCAAATGTACTATTAATATTTTTAAAACAAAGAAACAAAATAACAAAAAATTGTCAAAAAAGGTGACATGTATTCATAAGTACGTTAATTGATCTCCAATTAGACATCTACCTATCCAACAATTGCGTAGGTCGTGTTTGTTATTGTTATGTTATTTCACAAAATTTGTTGTCATCAGTAAAATAAATCAATAGAATAAATTGTTTATATGGCTGATTTGCATTTTTTTGGGTTTTCATTTGATGTATCACAAGGTAGTGCTTGCCATTTGACATTTTAAGGAACGGGGAGGGGGGATGTTAAAGGGATGCCAGTTGAAAACAGCAAAATAACATTTTAAAACTTTTTCTTCGATTTAAAATTCGATGTGTTTTTCTCACATTTACGCAAAACCATAAGTTTTAAAATGCAAGCACTGTATAAATGGAGTGATGTCTGACTCCAATAAAAATACCAAGTAATAAGAGGCTATGCTAAAAATAGATCTGGCATAAAAACATCATGAACCAGCTTGGATAAATTATTTGGAAGCACTTATTCGTTTTAATAACCGAAGGAGTTGTGTTGGGAGTTATTTATGAATAAATAAATATGATTGATTGTATTTTGAAAAAAAATAAAATTAAATGTTTTATGAGTATTTTGATTGACTGGTTTAAAAATTATTTTAAATTACGAACAAGATTGAGAACATAAAGATAACAAACTAAATTATTTCAAAAGCATTAAATGTAATCTGTGCTGCCTAAACCTAATTTTTTTATTAAACATACCATGAACTGTGTACTGTATACTCCGTATACATATTTTCATTTGATAAAATGTTTAATATGTATTACTATCATTGATTACATTATTTAAGTATTTAATGCATTAACAGTGCCGCCTAAACTATTTAAGCATTTTACAATAATAGTTAACCAACTGAAATAGAAAAATTTAAATAATTTTAAAAATGGTTATTAATAATTTACAGATCATAAAAAATAAACAAATTACACATAAAAATAAAAAAAAATTGTAAATGACAACACAAGAATTTTTAAAAATTAATCAATTAAAATTAAATAAAATTAGTAGAGAATTGACTAAAGATATTTTTGGTGACTACTTTACCACTGTTTAAGTTTTTCTTACACATTAAACAACTTTTAGATACTTTAAAATATATAACTGATTTAAAAATAATAACCATAAAGAATGAATAATATAATGAAATGAAAAATTTATATAAAATAAAATTATTTAAAAAATTTTTAACAGTAAGTAAGTATTGTAACGATTTTGCGATAAGCCACTAGAATGTACGTAAGCAAGCTGGGTGGTACGGTGACGTCACAGCCAATGACAAGGATGTTCCAGTACCTTCCCGACCAATTTCGAATTTTCAATAGAATAGTCTGGATACGCTTAGTAACTTCTCGTCTTTTCGTTTACGAAAGTCAGTCAGTTTTAATGATTGTGTTCGCTAGTTGACATAAATTGTATTGTATTGTTACAAATAATTGTGCATATAAATTTGAACCGTGGGCGTGAATTTAAGTTAAGCGTTACAATATAATAATTTATAAAAATAAAAAAAGTGCATATTATATTTAAACTTGCTATCTAGTTCACACTAACCAATGATGTCACCTTAAACAGCTTCAAACTTAAAATGGTTAGCATTGTATATATGTATATATCGTAACATTGAATGAATAAAAGAAAACTAAACGAGTCACATTTAGGTGTACGGTCATATACGGAAAACGACAGGTCTGGATTCTGTAAATAGGTTGTCTTCGTTAAAACAGATGCTAGTCCCCTTAAATACCTAAAACTTTTTAATAACAACAAAATATGCTTAATTAATTTTGTGTTTCCATTGTTGGTTTTTTTAATGTTCAAAAAATGATATTTAATTTATTGTTTTCTAATTTAAATTATGTTATGATGTTTTTTATTTAAAATTAAAAATAAAAAGACCTTTTATCATAAACAACATTCTATAAGTCTTCTCATCCTATTATAAGATATCACTTTCAAAATGTTTTTGTTAAATTAATTATGTCAGACACAAACACTCGCAAAAGTTTATTATGCTTTACTTCTAGGAAGGGTTTTTAAAATATTTCATTCTTAATATTTTATGTTTAAAATCTAAAAATTAAATACGGTACTTATGGTTTTCTAATATAAACCTCATTTAAAAATAAGTTTACGAGAGACGAAAAATATGACTGTGATATTGAGCAAAGGTTGTTGGCAGAAACATAAATGAATGAGATGTCAGAACGTGTCAAAAAGGCACGACTAGTACGAGTAGTAAGTCGGTAGAGGTCGACCCAGGTGAACGACAAGAGTCTAGCGACCACAAATTCTACTATGATTTCGCCTGCGCATTTAATGAAACTTTCAAAATGTTTATGAATATTTTTGCAATGTTGTCAACACAACGTATATACATTAGATATGAAGAATTTTTCAACAGACAACGTCATAAGTACTATGCATGAAAATGATATTTTATTTAAAGCTATAATTTAAAAAGTTAAAAAAGATTGATTCTAATTTTTTCAATAGACTTTGAATTACTGCCAATTAGCAGAAATAAAAAAGAAAAAAATCTGGAGCAGGTGTGGCTTAACATTTTCAAATAAAAAACAATTTTATATATGTAAACCAGATGACCCGGCAAACGTTGTTTTGCCATATAAATAATTTCCTAGTAAATTAGCACTTTTGAATGAGCATAATATTCAATATCGGGCTCATACTGGAATGCTAGACGCAGGAATGAATCAGATATAAATGCTCGATGTACCTGTTGTCGTTGTTGGTCATTTGTTCTTCGTCTATTGACTGTGAAACGGCGTGATTGTCGTTGTTCTAATCTTCTGACTTCATTGCGTTCAGCTCGTGTATCTTCTGGCTCTTCTTGATGCAATTGCGCCATTCTGATACGTGCATCAGTATTTTGTTGCTGGATTTGTTCTTCTGTTCTTTCGGATCTGCTATTTCGCAAGTTTCGAGCTTTACTTGTACTGCGGCTCAAATCAGCCCCTTTGCGTTTTCTTGGCATTGCTCAATGTACAAAACATACATAAATAGAATTAATGAAATTATTTAATGATGAAAAATGTTAAAAGTATAATTAGGGCCAGGATTTTTGCCGCAGTTTTGAAATGATTAGTTTTAATTTATGAAATTATAACAAAAATATAAGTTTTATGGAAAAATTTTTCAAACAAAAGTAAAAAATTTAATTTTATGAAAACATTGTCTCTTATAATTTTTTCATGCAACCAATATTTCCATTGACATTTCAAAATAAAGATTCATAATGATTGATTTTTTGGAAACTATGAAAATCTTAATTGTTCAATTACATTTTTTTTATAAAATTAAATTAAAATTACATTTTTATAAGATCAACAACATTTTCGATATAAATAAAAAAAAATACTTACAACACAAAATCCGTTGTTATTGGAAGCTCGTGTCACGTGTTGAGTACTTTTGAGGTTATAAAATCACTTGATTAACTAATCGTGCAAAATACACTCAAAATTGATAATTTAATTATTATTGATAAAATAGGAATGATTAAAAGTTAATATGAGAGTTACACTGAGATAGCAAAATAATAATTGTCAACGTTACTACTACACTTGATGCATAAACAATAATGATGGCCGACAACTGTGTAGGGAGTGAGAAAGAAAGGAGACCGGCTTCGTTCTCATCCCTACTCCGTGCTGTTTACTGGGTCAGAAGTGACACCTGTAGACATCTGGCGGGGATAACTAATTAAATGACGATTGATCAGTTTTCGACCGGAGAGGAAAAATGATTAAATTACTAAAATGGCTATTAAAAAATAAGGGTTTTGGCACTATCACAGTAATGGCAAGCCGGCGTATCTCTTATTTTAAATCTGTGTAAGTATAACATAAAACACCTGTGTCCAGTCAGCAACTAACAGTATAGTAGTTTATATTGCCATAATTTCTTCTTATCCAGGGGGCAATTTCTGCGATCAGGGTCCTCCACGCACCACCATTTATTTCAGCCCATCTTCGTTGCCAGTTGTCCATCGAGTTCTTTCTTTTCGCTAATTTGGCTGCATTGTATTTTTCATATCCCCTACTTCTCTCTTGCGTCTGTAGATCCACAGGTACCATGCGTGCAAGCGCAAGCACAAGCACGGCCTCAGTGGACACAGTACGTTACGCACTACATATCAGTATTGACATTCTCCTCTGGATTTTTGCAAACATAGCTTTATATTTTTTAAATCTAAAGACTTTATTCCATGCTGGGGCTGCATACAACATAATAGTTGCGTTTGGAAGCTTCGCTGGTGTTGGTTCATTTTTGTTTGGCATTATGCGACTCAGTGCCTTTCAGCACATTAACTTCGCCCCCCCACTCTAATAATATAGACTTTTTAATGGTTGTTTTACGGCAGCTAAGTTCAAACGAGTTAAATAAGTTTTTTTGCAATCTTTACAAAAGAACAATAATTTATCTTTATTCATTTTGACCACTACAACTAAAATACATACTATCCGACAGATTAAAAAACAAAACTGCAAGATTACCGGGATAATAATTTTAAATATTAAAAGTTTACTAAAGAGTTTACTTTATCAAAAAAACCTAACTTCACATGATCACAGTCATGCCGATTTTCAAAAAAGGTTTAGTTTAGTGAGAGTTTGAAGCCGAGTGGTATCGAATATTGCCAAAAATAAAGTAGAATTTGTGGTTGCCAAACTCTAGTAGGTAACTCGATCGGATCGAAATTGTTTTGAAGAAAGTATCAGTAACGGACGAGCATGTATGAAAGCGCTGTTGAAAATAGAAGAAGCAAAAGACGTGTGTAATAACCGTAACAAGTGGAAAAAAGTGGTCTCTGCGTACCCCTACGGGAAAAAGTCGTGACTATATGTATGTATGTAAAAATAACCATGACTCTTTTTTTTACAACAGTCTATGTTTCAACCTGCAGATTTTGTACAGTATTCTGGATCGTTTAGATTGAATTTATGCGCATGCTTTAACTTTATACCCATTTTTAAAAAAGTTCTTCTAATATCCAATGAAATTTTTTTTGCATGGAATCAAAACACCAAGTAATTTTTTATTAGTAATGTTAAAGTACGAGTATAATCCCAGATATATATTTTTTATAAATTGTTAATAAATATTAAGATTCAGTTTAAAATATTTTTAACAAAAATTGGATTACAACGAAAAATAATTTCTTTGTCAATTAAATCCGATCCTGAAAACCTCAACCTACTAAATGTGCTTTCGTTGGTTTAGCGGTTGATTCATTATATTTACTAAAGAATGGTACTAGAGAAAAGTGAGAGTTTTTCTTGTTTATCTGGTGATTTTAATGTTTTTTCTTCTGGTTGGTTTAATGGGAAAGTGCAACGAGGAAAAGCGTTGTGATGCTTTCTAGATGCGCACTTAAAGTAAGTAACTGTTATGGAATGTACATTATTAGATGTAGATGTAAGTTTAACTAAAATTATGTAGGTAGTATATATTAAGCCAACCACATGGATATGTACCAGTTATTGAACAATAAATGAATAAATAATAGCTTAAGCCATTAAACATTTTAAAAAGTGATAATTTGGATCGAGTACATCTTTTTACAAACTAAAACATGCAACAGAAAAATGTTATTATTATTCAATGAACCAAAATGTAACATGTTATTGCAAATGAATTAAAAATCAAGAAAATTTTAATTTTCAATTAATATTTTACTTTTCGTTGACACAATATATTTCCGTTTATAAATGTTAAATTCCATATTTTTTTTGGTTTTAGAAAATGTTTTTCTGATTTAAAAAAATTGTTAAATTTTAAATAAATGAATGAAAATGGATGTATTTTTTTTTCGATAAAAAATAAATATTTAAGTCAGTTTGGATTAGGTTTATGGTAACATGAAGAATATCTAAAATGGCACATTCTACACTTTATCTTAAATTCTCTCACTCAGTTAATATTCGATTCTCAAACTTCCTGATATTCGATTCCAAGCTACGGCGCGTCTGGACTTTTAAATTATCGAAAGCATAGTCGTTATTAAATTTTACATGAAGCAGGGGTATTGCAATAAATCACCATGGAATTAGGAGTTACTGGACCACATTTTCACGTACCGAATATTTTTTAAATTTAATGTCGGCTTGGCTGTATATCGAAAAGGAAATGGTTTTGAATTTCAGAAATGTATTGCTTGTACGGCAATTGTATGAAAAAATTTCATTATTTCCTCTTTTCGCGATTTTAATTTTATGATATGGCTTTATTTTAGATAATTACATTTATTATATGTATTTTTTGACCTATTTGCTTTCGGTTGTACCCTTACTACAACCAAATTATTTTTTGGGTTTAAGGATATAAATAATTTGTTGTTTACGTAACAAAACATTGTAACAACATTATTCAATTAAACTAAAAAAATTTGTAATAAAAATTCAAAAGGAACCAGCACGAACCCCATTTACAGTTTCGCAGACAACAGCACACTTGTCTCAACTTTCACATCCTATCGATCACTTTCGGTGAATGATACAAATAGACTCAGGCAAGAACAGGTTGATTCCATCAATAGAGATCTTAAAGCAATCGTCGAGTTGGGAACCAACAATCTTGTTCAGTTCAACGCACAAAAAACACAAAGTGACACGTTTTCCAAGAAAGTGAATTCCTCAAATTATTTCATCACAATGTCCGGAAATACCCTTAAATCAAGTCCCTCCATCTCGATTTTGGGAGTCACGGTGTCTAATAATATGTCTTGGCATGACCATGTTGCTAACATCGCAAAGTCAGCAAGCCAGAGGCTAGATTTTCTGTGGAAAGCTAGAAAGTTTTTTACTCCTGATGAACTGTTGACGACGTACAAGGCTTAAATCCGACCTCTACTGGAGTATTGCTCGCACATTTGGGGTTTAGCACCAAGGCATTCTCTTCGTCTTCTAGATTTCATTATTCCATATTCCATTCGGTTGATGAATAGCTCAACTCTTACAGATACCCTTCACCCACTTGAACATAGAAGAAGAGTTGCAGACCAGACATTACTTTACAGATATTCGCATGGCAGATGCTCCAGAGAAATAAAAACTTTACGTGTATTTTGTGGCTAGCAAGTCGGGAACCATCCCGAGAGTTTGGTGGTTTTTTGTGTTACTCAGTATACCGGAGTGATCTCCGAGTTGCTCTCCATTAATTTGCCTTTCCAAAGACAGGAATCTGTAGGAGACTATCCTGGCCTCCCTCTCTAAGAGAATATCCAGGGGAGGAAGATTTAGGTGTTCCATCGCTTTAGTTATGGCCAGGCATGCCAGCCGCTGAAAGCCAGCAAGCTTTGCTCTAGCTGTTTGATGAAACCTTTTGGTCCACTAGAATACTGAAGCATACGTACCATTGATTTTATTATTGTTGGAAAAATCCAGTAAATCCGTTTGGGGTTCATTACCCAAGATTTGCTACATACTCTTCTGAGATTCCAGAGAGAAAGTGAGACATACTTTGTACCTGTCGGTATTACAAGTATATTAGTTGTTTATCTTTTATATTATTTATTATTACGTGTCTTGCGCCCTTAATTTGTCTAATACTTTTATAAGTTATCCCCTCCATTCTTGATCTACTAACTGCTCTTCTTCAGAAGTACATTGCTGTTACTTCAAGTGTCTTCACTGCTCTTTTTTACTGGTCATACTTTGGAGCTATGGTTACTTAATGGTTTTTACGATAGTATTTTAAATATTTTTATACTTCCTGTATTGATGTTATTTCCCAGATACTTCATTTGAAAAAGATAAAGCAATTTTTTTTTGTATAATTTGGTCTTGAATTGCCAGAGTTCTATTATTTGACAGCTTTGCTTCTACATGTTTATATTTAGTTCATTGTTTTATTACCCATGCATCGTTAAGATGCAGATCTTTCTATTTTTCGAAGATAAACGTATACTTTGTTTTTGTAAGAATGACTTACACCTACCTATTTATTGCTGCATGTTTTATAAGCTTTGTACAATACTTTTTTTCTGCAAGTCAACGAATAATTTTCATCCAATGTGCAATAATAGTTTTATAAACTAAAACGTAACTATAATGGAAATATCGAATTTTTAACAGAAACAATTTGTAGGGTCATTCTCCGTCACTGTAAACAAGCCTAACAGATTGCAAATTAAGAATACAAATATACAGTGTTAGTACTCAACTATCATATCAGTTAGCTGATTATGTTAATTTTTACTAAATACTGATAAGAGATAATGTTTCGTCAAAATGTATTCATTATCCAATTTCATCTGTTTTAGTTATGTGGTGTAGACTGGAATTTTAAAAATATAGTGAAAATGGAAAACAGCAATGTAGAAGTATCGTATACAAATGAAAGGTTAGTTATTTTTCATTGAATTTAAAAAATAATTGATTGATTATTATTTGTTTAATTTAGTATTTTTTCTTCGACAAAAATTTTTTTGAGGTTTTACTCAAATTGTTTGTTTAAGAAAGTAGATAAAGAAGTCCAATACTATTTCGCCAAATTATTTGTTTGACGTCCTTATTAGATAGAACACATTACTATTTCTTTATTTATTTAAAAAATTATAGTTGACAAGCGATTGATATCAGTCGTCGAGTAATTTAACTTTGTGAAAAAAATCTATAAATGGAAATATTCACGTATTGTATACTGAATATTAGTATTATTTTTTTTAGTATCCGGGATTTACATTTTTTCTTACTAGCAATGCTTTTTTTCAATGTAAATATTTCATAAACTTAAAATTTATTAAAAGTTTTATGTACTTATACATTTCTAGCTATTGTAGCAATAATGTCTAATACTTATTTATATATTTTTTGAAAATTAATTTAATATTATTTCTACGTAGGTACTATCGCAATATGTCAAAACAGAGATATTGATCTGATAGACCTAAATCCTCTATTAAAGATAAACATTTATCAAGAGTTTTTATTACCTACGTAGTTTATTCTTATTAGTAATAAAAAAATAATTCATAATTTTCAAAAAAAGGTAATTTAATTATATATTGTTTGACTTCTTTACCACTGTAAAAAAATAGCAATATTTATTATACTACCAAACCTCCAAATCTTACAAATAACAGAACTAACTTTTAAGGACAAAATACATAGCACAATAAACTTAAACCTACTTTTAAAATCCGGGCAAGACATTGAAGAAGCTGTATTACATCCAACCACAAATATTCAACAAGCTGCATGGGCAGCTTCAAGTGAAATAACTCATACAACCAAACCACGATCTTACCCTTCCTACAAAAAATCCATGATAACAGATAAGAGAAAACTAAGAAAAAGATGGCTGACAATCCGTGACCCCACTGACAAAACCAAACTAAACAGAGCAACAAGACTTTTAAAAGAAGCTTTGCAAGAACAGAATCAACGAGAGATCAACTACTTTTTAGAAAACTTGTCCTACACAGAGGACAAAAACTATTCTTTATGGAAACTAACAAAAAACTAAAAATACAGACACAATCCAAAACTCCCATTAGAAAAACGGATGGCACTTGGGCAAGAAGCGACGAAGAGAAAGCCAACACCTTCGTGAAACATCTGAGCACAGTTTTTCAACCGCACAATAGAGAGATTTCTGCTGAAGAAGAAAAGTTAAGATTACCGATATCAAAGAAACAATAAAAAAACTAAATAATAAAAAATCACCGGGATACTATCTAATAACGGCCCAAATACTAAAAGAGTTACCTGAGGCTGCTACCAAATTAATTATGTACATATTCAACGCTGATCTAAGGCTGATCTACTTCTCCTCTCAGTGGAAGGTAGCTAAAATAGTGTTATTTCCAAAACCCAATAAAGATCCTACACAACCCTCATCTCACCGTCCAATAAGCCTCCTACCATTAACTGCTAAGGTATTTGAGAAGCTTCTACTAAAGAGAATAATGAAAAATAATTTAATACCCAATTACCACTTCGGCTTTCTAAACATCACGGCACAATTGAACAAGTTCACAGAGTAGTCAAAACTGCAAGAGAAGCACTAGAAGCCAAAAAGGTTGTACAGCGGCATTTCTTGATGTTTCCCAAGCCTTTGATAAGATGTGGCACAAAGGACTAACAGCAAAACTTAAGAAACAAATTCCACATCCAATCAGCATACTCCTTCAATCATACTTGACCGGGAGATTAAAGCCTGTCTGGACATACGGAGCTCAAATCTGGGGAACTTCAAGTGACTCAAACATTCAAATAATACAGCACTTCCAGTCAAAAGTACTAAGACAAATCTGCAATGCTCCTTCGTACGTCCCGAACAACATAATACACAGAGACCTACAAGTAACAACGATTAAAGATGCCATCAATTCACTGCATACCAAATATCAGAGTAGACTACAAGACCATCCCAATACACTAGCAAACGACCTTCTAATTCCACTACAAATCAGAAGACTGAAAAGGCCTGGACCTCAACGTTTGTGCATAATTACATAAATCTATAGACTATTTCCAGCAGTGCTCATGGACCAAACCTAAAAACTTATTATACTTGACTGTAAATTGGACGCACACGTTACTAATTAATTAACAATGTGCAAATTCTCGTAAGTGAAATTTGCTTTTTTACAGTGACAGTCATGCGTATTTTTAAACAATTACATAAAATATTTCAAAAAGAGCTTTTCACCTATAAAATTATTAATAAATCAAATTCTAAGCATATTTGACCTACATAATATTAAAATAAATTAGATATATAGATAATATTAAAATTAAAATGAATACATTCAGCACATGATATTAAAAAACATATTAATAAAATTAAGTTGACAACACATACATTTATTAATTGTATAGGGCTCCCTCCACATTTACCATAAAATCCCTAAACTATTGTTTTAAACAATGATATTTATTGTTATTCCTATAATTGAATAGGTAAATTATTAAAAAATATTGTGTAGGGTTAGGCTCTGCAAATGTAAGTGGAATTGCGCTGGAATTGCATATTTAACATGACCGGTGTTATGGTTATACATATAGATTTTGAATTTGTTTGATAACCACACACTCATAAATGTATAGACCAGGAAGTGTCAGAAGACCCAATCTACCAAAGCTTTACCTGGAAGTCTTCGTGCTAACCCAAAATGATACGCAATCCCCTCTTTTGTTTGATGAAAGTACTCAGACAAAATCGCTTTCACCCCAAATCACCCCGTATCAGAGTATAGAGTAAAAGTTTGCAAAGTTCGCAGTGTCTCCGTGCTGAGGTATCTTTTCAGCACTCGAAGAGTGAAGCACTGTTATAATTTTAATTTATCTACATTGCTTTTTATGTTCATGTAGGATCTGAGAAATTTAATTGTCAAAATAAAAATACAGATATTTTAATTTAGATCCTGACTTGTATTTTTGTTTCGTCGATTTTAAACCAATCATTGCCAGATATAAATATCAGATTAATCTTGTAAAAATCTGCAAATGTATTAAAAATATTTAAAAACCATGCAGGCAGAAACTCGAGCCGAGACAAAAAAGAACACAACAGGGTATAACACTCAGAGACAGACAAACAAATAAGAACATACGGGAACAATGTAACATCCAGAGCATCAACAAATGGGTAAAAGCAAGGAAAAGAGACTGTGATAGTGTCGATAACAGAATGGCACCTGACAGACCAGCTAACATTTGCAAAAATAATAAACCTTGCAGCAAAAGACCAACAGAAAGGCCAAAGAAAAGATGGAAGGACAACCTACTGAGAACAACAGGAACAAAATGAGAGGCAGACAAACAGGTGCAATCCTAGTCAGCCGGAGAAGAAGAAGACGAAGCAAAATACGTAAAATATTATGCATACTAAAAGCACTGATCCATTTGGTAGTTTAACGTGAATTTACCAATGAAAACTAAATACCTACCTCATTTAATCATCACAGTACAGACTAATGTTAAAATAAGTTGAATAGAAAATATTATTGTTATTGTTATCTTTTTTTTTTCAAGACAATAAGAATTCGATATGGCTATATGAATGATGACACAGAGAAGTAACATCTACTGATACCGCTTCTAGGTATTAATATTATGACATATTACTTATTGATTACATAATTATTTTCAACATTTACCATACACAAGCAATAATAACACACCACTATTGTCTGTGGGGAAAGTCCATTGGGTCATGTCTCTCCAGTCTTTTCGTTTGCTGATGAAAGAAGAGATTTGTAGCTAGTTCATTTGGGTGAACACTCAACCGGTTCTGATAACTCTCGGCTAATTTGGCACATTCTTCAATGACTGTTGGAACTTGAAGATCTCTGTGAAGTACATAGGTATAATTTAAGCAGCATTAACAGCTGTATCTTCATGACATTCGAGTCGCTTACTGATCCCCGGAGTTGTATTTCATGTGACCATATAGGCTTTATTATAATTTTATATACCAGCACTTTGTTTGTAAAAAATAGTTGGGATTAGCGGCATCAGAAAATAATAAAACAAAAAATAAATATCCCCTTTAAAAAACATTTGTAGGTTTAAAAAGGTCAGTTAAAAGTAAGAAGTCAGAAGGTCTATTGCGCTTTTATGGACTTGGAAAAGGCCTATGACAGAGTGGTAAGGAGTGAATTGTGGTCGACATTGTCTATGTATGAGGTGAGCGGTAGTTTAATACGAGCACTAAAATCATTTCATGAGGATTCCACTGCTTGTGTGAGATAGGGATGTGTGGCTTCACCGTGGCTGTTTAACTTATACATGAACGATTGTTTAAAAGATTTGAAAGAGAGTGCGTATGGATTAAAAATGAATGATTTGATTGTCAAATGCATTCTTTACGCCGATTATCAAGTCATATTAGTGTCATTAAAGAGGAGTTGCAGGCGATGGTTAATGCTTTACATGATGACCTGAAAATCAAAGGGATGAAAATAAATGTTAGTAAAACTAAAGTAATGGTTTTTAAAAAAAATAAAGCATAACAAGCTGTGAAGTTCCGATTAAGGAAGAAAGAGTGGAACAAGTAAATGAATTTGTGTACTTGGGTTCAAAGTTAACGAGAGATAGAAAGTATGACAGTGACATTGAGCGAAGGGTGATGGTAGGAAAACAAATGAATGGGGCACTGCATAGCTTTATAAACAGCCAGAAAGTGTCAAAAAAAGCACATCTGGCTGTGCATAGAGGTGTGTTGGTTCCTTCACTTATGTATGGTATTGAATGTTGGGTTTGACAGAAAAAGCATGAAAATAGGATTAATACTGCGGAGATGAGTAGTCTAAGAAGTATAGCCGGAGTGACTCGGTTGGATAAAGTAAAGAATAGTTAGATAAAAGAACGCTGTGGTGTAAAAGAAGATGTGGTTACAAAGATAGATAAAGGAATACTTAGATGGTTTGAAGGCAGAAAGGATGGATGAAGAAAGATTGACGAAACAAATTTATAATGCGAGTGTGAATGGACAAGTCGGTAGAGGTCGACCTCGGCGAACATATCTCAATCAGATCAACATTGCACTGATAAAAGTAGAGGAAGCAAAAGATATGTGTAAGAACCGTAGCAAGTGGAAGGAAGTGGTCTCTGCCTACCCCTACGGGAAAATGTGTGACTATATGTATGTATGTAAAAGTAAGAGAACAGTTTTTTTAAAAATTACCCAAATAATATGTTTTTTCGAGAAATTTATGTAAGAATTCATGTGAGAAAACACAAATTGGCGTAAATAAATGTATCTAAATTTATTAAAAATCTCTAATTAAGTAATAACATTGCATAAATATATCAGTAGGTATTAATTTTAGTAGATATAAAAGCAAATAGCAAACTTATAAACAAAATTTAGTATCGTTACACAGTATCAATGTATCAAAGTCAAACGAATGTCTCTTATAACTGTTGAGGTTGATAAGACAATAAATAAAGTTATAAAAAAAAGATATTAAACAAATTTACACTTAAAAATTAACATTCAAATAAAATGTAAAAATAAAGAAATGCAACATTGTTGCATTGTTGTTATTTTTTTTATTATAGTAGTTCCAAACTATTGGCTATAATAATATCACGTACGTACATTCTGATAATAATCTACTTACAATGTCCCCAACATATTAATTCATGAATATAATTGATAATGATTATTACTTAGTTAAAGTAAAATAATTTATTTAGTAAATTATTTTTATTCAACATATTTTATATACATACGTTAGTTGATTTAAATGTTTATCTAGAATAAACTGAACCCTATCAATGCTTATAATTAGAGCAATAACAAGGATTTATTTCCCAATTTGCAGTAACATCAAATGAGTTGTTTGAACAATAGCGATAACAGCCTGATTATATCCAATGGTGAAGGCTTTTTTATTACTTATTTAACGTAAAATTGTCAATACACTGTTAATTCCAATACAAAATAATTAATTATTTGTTAATTTAAGTATAAATAACAACTTTATGTAGACAAAAAAATTACGATTTGAAACAAACAAAAAACAGTATTAAAAGATGTATTGAAATATGTTAATATATTATATACCTACAGGTCGTCCAAAACAACCTAACCTAAAACTGATTGGGGTACATTGTTAATTATTATTTTAATATTTCAATTTTTTTAGACTTATTCTGAAGTAAATGGTGCTTAAGTAAGCAAAAATTGTATTTTTATACATCAAATGTATCATCAAATGTTGACATTTTCGTTAAAATCTTAGTTAGCTGATAAATACTTTTATGTTTATGTAAATGTTAAACAGTTGGTCATAGGTATGTTGGGAACTTATTAACGAATTTATTAATCAAATACTCAACATACGAATACATTAGTTTCAATACATAATAATAATAAAATATTATCCGAGACTTACATAATTCGCAAACTCCACAGTTTTCAGATGGTTGCTGGTTTTTAGTTTTCACTCTTTAGTTTTTACATGTTTTTCAATGTCACAGATAACAGATGACAGCATTCCTTTCGTGTCTTGTCAACTGTCAATTCTCGGTAAGTATGTATGGTAGAGATGGGATAGCGAACTATCGATATAGCATGGATCAGGGAGATAAGTATCCAGATATGGGCCATCAAAACACGTAACTTATCTTAAGTAAACAAAAAAACTATTTTAAACATGACGACCATTATAATTATTTATCTTGTACCACATGCAAATTGAAAGTGCCGATGTTGCAGTGAGTAAAATTTATGCCAGATCCAGTGCTATTAGTTATCGTAGCTTCTTTTTCTGAATGTTCAATAAGGCTGCTGTTGTAATTGTTTAGGTTTACTGCGCACGTTGTATTATTGACCAATTCCGTAGACTTTGCTGAAGATGTCTCGGCTACCATACTAGAGCGTCATCCACCTTCTCGCTTGATGGTTGTAATACCGGCTGCTTAGTCGACTAACAGGGTTGCGTAAGAGCGCCTGAAGCAGTGTCCTGTATAGGTTTCTGTGTAAGGCAATTTGAGATAAGTTGCTAATTCTTTTAGTACATTCCTTATTTTGTTAACGCTAATCACTTGATTATGTTAAGTTAGGTATCATGTAAGTGGGGCGTGATCGTTCCTCCACTGCGACCTTTTGTAGGTCTATTGTGGCTTACCCCTAGAGGTTACAGTTTACCGCACAATCCTGCCCTTATCATGGTTGTATAGGGTGAGATTTTTTTGAAATCGGTAGGTTCTAGGTTGGTGTAACCAAATATGTTGAACCTTATTTTTCCCAGGCCGGGGCATGAACATAGTATATGTTTAGTAGTTTTATCTCCCACGCAGTAAATCCGACAGTCCGTTTGTTGGTTCAGACCTATCCTTCCAAGGAGGTATCTTAGTGTTCTGTAAGCGTCCCGTTAGAATTCGCAGGTCATTTCTGCTCCATTCTAGGATCTGCTTAGTTGTGTTTCTCGAGGATTTAGGTAGAAACGCCTTCGAGTGAGTCAACCCTGGTATATCGGACCAGTACGCGAGTATTTTCCTATCCGCCCAGTCCGAAATGATTGTTTTGGCGACACTTGTGGTGACTCCAAAAACCGGTTCTGGTCCAGTGAACGTAGATTCGGCCCCTGTTTTGCAAGAGTGTCGGCTTTTTCTTTTTCCTCCACCCCCTGGTGCCCAGGTACTTACAGTAGGCTAACCCTGTTGTTCGCACCAAGGTACTCTAGGGATTCGATGCAATTCCATACAAATTTAAAATTTATCTTGTTTAAGCTAAGTGCTTTTAAAGCAGCCTGGCTGTCTGATGTTTACTTATGTTTTTGTTTGCTAGAGGTCTATTGGTCAGCTCTCTTGCACACAATTCGATAGGGAAGACTTCAGCCTAAAAGATTGTAGCAAACCTAGATATTTCAATCTTTGGTTTCCTGCTGAAAACACCTGCCCCAACTCCATTTGGGGATTTTAAAACATTCACCGATTCGTCTCTCTTCGGAACGAGGACTTTAAACGACTTTTCTACGTGTATTTTTGTGGCTAGCAAGTCAGGACCATCCCGAGAATTTGGTGGTTTTTTGTTTTACTCAGTATCCTAAAATGATCCCCGAGTTGATCTCCATTAATTTGCTTTTCCAAAGACAGGAATCTGTATGCCGTTGGTATGCTGGACATAGCTCCAGTTATGGCCAGGCATGCCAGCCTAGATATTATCATTGTTTAATAAATCCAGTAAATCTGTTTGGGGATCATTCCCCAAGATTTGCCGCTTACTTTTTTGAGATTTCAGAGAGAAAACCTGGCTTTGTTTATTGTTTTTTCCCGGTGGGCTTTCCAGGTGATTCTTTTATCTAGAACTTCACCCAGGTACCGCAAATGGAATGCTCTCTTTGTATAGGACAGGCTGCCTAAGCTTATCTAGCTTTTTCCCTTTTGTAAAAGGAATTATTACAGTTTTCCGGGGTTTGACAGACATCTGTTCCCTCTCGCACCACCTGTATACTTTGTTGAGAGCTTCTTGGAGGACGTTTAAGATCGACGCTTTAAATTTCCCTCTATTATACTATTATAACCAGATCATCCGCATAGCATTGAAAATCTACTCCCTGCATGGAAAGCTCGATTAGTCGACTAGGAATGACCACATTAGGTTGGAAAGTACCCCATCTTGTGGACAACCCTTCGCCGCCCTGAACCTAACCGACTTTCCATGCAGTAATGATATTACATATTGGTTTTCAATTATGCTTTTGATCCAGTTGCAGATTTGACTGTCGTTATTGAACGCTCTAGAAAAGCTGCCGGTGCAATTTTTTTTATGTTTAAAAGGATAGCTGATCTTTCCTACTAGATTTTTTAGTGCTAAATCCGTAGATTTGCCGGTTTGGTAGGCATATTGATGGGGGTTTAAGAGATGCTCCCTAAGATACCCCTCTTTGATAGATCTATTAATATTTTTTTTTTATTTATTAAGAATGAGGTAAGGCTGATCGGCCAGAAGAATTTAGGTAGGAAATGGTTTACCGTACCCGTTTTACGTATATAAACAACTCTTGCCGTTGACCAGCTCAGCGAAATATAACTCCACGCTAAACTCTCTCTGAATAGTTTAACCAGAAGAGGTAGTAAAATTTCGCTGCCCTTCTGAATAAGTGCAGGGAAAACACCATCTTCCCTGGAGACTAGTATGGGATGAAATAGTTCATTGCCCATTGTACTGATGCTGGAGTGACCACTTTTGAAACATTTCTCCAGTCATCCCTTTTGGGTCTTGATGTCGATTCCATTGAAAGTGGAATTGGTTTCTGGTCCCTCAGAAGCAGACTGCCGGGAAAGAGGGTCTGCAAGAGAGTCTTTAACGATTGCCTGCCAGAGTCCAGATGGCTCTTCTGGTCGTTTTATCAAGCCAATCTCTTGCGTCGGATCTCTGGCGAGAGCCTTGTGGATTCTTGTGCTGGCAGGCAGATCTGATATACTCTAACAATACCTCCTCCAGGATTCTCTTTTAGCTTTCCTTATTTCTTTTTTATCGCTGTGTGATTATCCAGCAACCTGTTTCTTTGGCTCGATTGAAGAGACGTCGAACTTCTTTTCTTTGTTTGTCTTAGCTTCTGCTCCACCAGGGTGTACCTCTATGGTCCCTTTTTTTCTTTAATGGGTAGTTTTTCTTATAGGCCGTTAGAAGAGCGGATGCGATATGCTCATTCGCCGCTTCCATTTCGGCTCTATTATGTATAGTGCTATTACCGTTACCTAGGTGCTGTTGGAGGGATTCACAATACCCTTTCCAATCTGTGCATTTTGGATCTCGAAATTGCACTATGGGACGTTGTCCTATTCTCACGTCAAAACGTATGTGTCTATGATCTGAGCATGAGGGCTCGGTAGATACCTGCCAGTTAACTATTTTGGTACTCATAAACTGTGTACTGATAGTTATGTCGAGAACTTTTCCGCAAATTCTGTTCACGAAGGTTGGTTCCAAGCCTACATTGTTTACTGCTAGCCCTTCCCCTAATATATAATTATATAAGTACTTACCTTTTTCATTGATATCGCTGCTGCCCCAATCCAGATGGTGGGAATTTGCGTCGCATCCAATGATGAGTTGCCTGTTCCACCTCCTATAGAAGGCGACTAGATCTCGCACTGCTGCTGGAGGAGGGTTTCTTTTCGGTCTCCAGGGACGTTAGCAGAGCAGATGACTATATCTGTGCTACTATCTTCTCCTGGGATCAAGAGCTGTGCTGCAACCACATCAGGGGTGCAAAACTCTGTCAACATAAAAAAAATAATGTTTTTCCTGATGAGTATGCATGTTTTTGGCTTACCACCTAGAGTACACGCAATTAACTTACCGCAGCAGTTTCCCAGGCCACTTATTCTGCCAGTATTGGAAATCCAGGGTTCCTGGATTAGTGCCACATCAAGTTGCTCCCTGGCGAACCTTCTGCTGAGGACATATAAAGCCGCTCTAGCATGGATGTTCGCCTGGAGAAATTGGATGTGGTTAGCCATTTCTACGTAGAGAAAGTGTGGGGAAGTTTACTTTCCTTCCCCGCCTTTCGTCCTGGTGTAGGCCGTTTTGTCGGCGCTTTACCATGGAGGATTTTTTTCCCCTTTTCCGGCTTTTTTGCTGCTTTTGGCCGGCATCTTCAGTCCCGCTGTCGCCACCGAGGTAGATTTGCCTACCTTTTTAGTTCTAACGGTTAACCTCAAAGACTCCGGCTTTTCCACCGATGCCACTCCAATTCTTTAATGGATACATCATCATTTGAGAACTTCCACATTTGACCAGGTCCTGCATTTTCGCTATGTACAATGGTTCACTTCTGGGTATGCACGGTATGGTTTTTCTTCCGCAGACGGTTGGTTACCTTTTTTCCCGTCAGTCTGGGTAGTATCTCATCGTCTGGGATGAAAGCTACACAGACGTGGGTTTAGGTATTTTCTTCCTTCTGTACCAACTTCAGCTGAGCGTTTTCCCAGGGTTGAAGAGAGCATATCACTTCCTCCATCCACTGGACCGTCTTAGCGTCTATACAGGACAGAAAGGTCGAATGGTGCAGCTCTGGAATGGCACTTGTGGACCATCATCCGGTAGTTTGTCTACAGTGTCCATGATGGATCGCTATAGCAGCCGTAGCTGTTCGTTTGACAGCTGAGCATTTGGGTGTTGCAGATGGATTATGCCTACCTTGATGCCCTGAGTTACAGTTGCAAAAGAGCGTTTTTGCTCGTTTGGATGTTCCATAGTGCGTGGCTTTTTCGCCGCCACTTCTGGAGTGCTACCTAATCTAGCCTAACCAGTTGATTAACACATATTTCTTTGACGTACTTCACAAAAAATCTTCGACTAGTGGTAACTGCCGGTCGTAACGCACAGTATCTGCAGCATATGTTAATATAGTTTGGACTTGAGATTACGAAAGTACTCTGAGTATGCGTGTTGGAATCGGGAATTCTTGTAATAATCGAATCCTTGTGATCTATATCATCGATCATTATATTTACCAACTCATTTCTTCGACATGCTGCACAAACGCCTTTTATTAAAATGACCTAAAAGATTGCTCAACATTATTTCAATTGATCCATTTATATTAATTTGGATTACCTTTTCTAGCAGAAATCTATTTTCTGGTGCTTCCTTCAATTTCTTTTTTTGTTAAAATTTCCGATCTCTTTGGACGATATCCAACTGATTTTTTTTTTCAAATATGGTATCAGTTTTGGAAATACTGTGGTATTTACATTTTCTTCGACATTCAATGTACTTTTTAGCATAGAATATACTGACCATATAATTGAAGGCTTTACTTTTTAAATTTCTGTTCGAAGTATGCCATTAAACAGACACTTTCTGAATGCTCTTGAAACTGCACCATTTTTTGAATTGGGTATAGGCAACTTCGTACTGTCTTGATGATTTCTGGGAATTAATTGTGAAACCGCACTTTCTGCCGCTTCCAATACTTCTTTTGGTAAATATTCATTATTAATTTTAAAGCTCATTTCTAATTAAACACTCTAGAACAATGACTTTTTAGCTGTGACAGTGTGACACGTTACGAAAGACATGTAAACAATACCACCTACTAGATCGTCTTAGTTCAAACACAAAATGTCAGTTAACAATGAAAAATACTTAAAGATTAATTTTTTTATTTACATATTCGTTTTAATGCAGTTTTCGAAAAAATATTGTTTGCATCTCGAATGCGAAATGCTTTTGCGTTATGGCTATGGTTATTTTGCCTCGCTGAAGCTTGGCAAAATAACTCCTATTCTTAAACGCAAAAGTATCATTTTGCATACTAGATACAAAAATAACTATAGTCAGTATAAACATAAACATAATTACAGAATTAACTTTTAAGTTCTGATCATTATTTATCGTTAAAAATAAGCTAATAAATAAAAATTTCATAAAAAACTTATTTACAATCATACATTTACTTTTTATATTTTGTGATTAAACCCTAAAACATATTTTCCATAAAATGAAATTTACGTTATTTTAAATAAAATTACGCCTTAAAAAACGAACAAAAAACACTTGGCATTGAAATAAATTTACACACTTATATATTCTACTTCTTTACAAATAAAGCTGGGAATTAATTTTATATCAGAATAATATTCTTTAAATTTTAATATATTTAATGAGGTATATACACAATTGACATTTTTACGTATTGTTGACATAGAAGTATCATTTGTTGTCTTTGTTTGACAGTTCATGTAATTATTAGTTTTTATAGTTGAAAATGTGACAACTAAGCAGATTTTCACCAGATGCTACATTAAAACTAGTTATATCTAGATATTTCTGTAACAAAAGTACGAGGTAACTCAAAATCAGATAGTGAATTAATCTATGATGCTAGTATATTTAATGAAAATAAACAACAAATCTTCCACACTTTAGTCCCTTTACTCAAAACTACAATGAATGCTTAGCAAAGAGCATCTGTGTTTTTTATTTGCCTAGCTCAAAAAAATGCACCATCTACGTGTCTCCAGATGAGCGATACGAAAATGATGATCAATGCAGAGTAGATTGTGGATGAGCTTAAACATTAAGTATCTAAATAAAAAAGTAAATAGTAATTAGAAAATCCTGCTCAGGAAATCTAGTAGCAAGTAGTCTACATCAAACAAAATCTTATTACTACATTCGTTAAAGAATGAAGAAGTGCTGCATTGTGAACATCGTCAGATAATAGCATTGGACCAAACGTCACATCATCGTTGGTTAAAATATATGTCTATAAGGCTAGTAAAAATGCAGATCTTTACTTTTTTTTAATATTTGTGTCGCAAACTTTTTACTATATGTGCAAGACATGATGTAGCCATAATAGGTTAGGTTGGGTTAGGTATCATGCGGGTGTAGTAAGGCCGCCACTTCACTGCGACCCTTGATGCGTCTATTGTGGTTCACCCCTAGAGGCTGCACTTTATAGCAAAATACAGTTCTTCTCGTGAAGTTCATGATTATATGAGGAGAGATTTTCCTGAAATTGGTAGGTTCTAAGTTGGTTAAACCAAATATGCTGAACCTTATTCTTCCCAGGAAAAAAACATGAACATAGTATGAGTTTCGTCTTCCTATCCTTCCGAGGTGGTATCTTAGACGACAATGCCCTGTAATCAGTTTCCACGGAGTTCGCAGGTCGTTTCTACTACATTCCAGAATCGGCTCGGTTGTGTTTTCTGTAGCAATAAAACTACATTTATTTTGAAAATATCAAAATTTGCTTAAAAGAACATTTAATTATAAAAGTAAAAAAATTATTTTTGATGCATTTACAAAAGTAAATATTGTTGAAAACATAACAAGTAAAATATTATATATTTTCAAGGTTTCCTCTTCGAAAAACAGATGTGAGCAGCTGCCAAAATCAGTACGGTATCCCTGACAACTATAATCCTGATGATCATCCTGCGGTAAAAATGAGAAATCACTCGACGTAAGTAAAATAAAAATAATTAAATATTATATGCTATGTTAAAGGAACAAAAATAAATGAATTATTTAAAAATTTATAAGGTTTTGTTTAAATTTTTTAAGTAGCAAAAGTTAAAAAATATCAATTTTTTTTGTTTATATTTGTTATTAACAATTTGGTAACATTAAAAAATAATACCCATTAAATATATTTTTCAAGACAACGTTAATGTTTCTTTTTTAAATTGCGCTTTTATAGACTTGGAAAAGGCCTATGACAAAGTGGTGAGGAGTGAATTGTGGTCGACATTATCTAAGTATGGGATGAGCGGTAGTTACAAGCACTGGAATCACTATACAAGGATTTTACTGCTTGTGTCAGGATAAACGGAGCTTACACGGACTGGTTTAACATAAAAAAATGTGTTAGACAGGGATGTGTGTCTTCTCCATGGCTGTTTAACTTATACATGGACGATTGTTTAAAATATTTAAAAAATAGTGCGTATGGATTGAATATGCATGATTTTATCGTCAAATGCCTTCTTTACGCCGATGATCAAATAATATTAGCATTATCTGAAGAGGAGTTGCAAGCGATGGTTAATGTTATGCATGATGGACTGAAAATCAAAGGGATAAAAATAAATGTAAGCAAAACGAATTTTGATAGAGAAGAAAGCATGACAAACTGTAAGGTTCTGAATGAGATAGAAAGAGTGGAATAAGTAAATGAGTTAGTATACTCGGGTTCAAAGTTAACGAGAGAGCAATCTTACGAATACCGTGTATTTGACAAATCAGCAATTTTAGTTTTACACAAAAAATCTCTTCAAAGATTCATTGTAAAACAATGGAAGACATAATTTTGTTACGCATACTTTTATAGACTTTGTTTTAAAGAATTCTCTTCGACATTCCTTTTTTTCGACTGTATCAACTGCATGCTCCTTAGTACCGTGCAGTTTAAGACACCTTTGAATTCCCAGCAATGACTGCTAATCGTGAAAAGAACTTAAGGATTATATAACTCACTTTCAGTTGAGCATTTGTATAACAATCTTACCCATCGAGATTTTAGTAGCTCTCTTGAACATTATAAACTAGATTATAAAAAACCATTCGTCTATTATTAATATAATACAAAGATTATTATACTCCTAGACAATTAAACCAATACTTTTATTTTTATTTTAAATTTTTGTTTTTTTAGGGTACATCTTATTTAAAAAATTGTTAAACTATATTTATTTATTGTAAAACCCTGGCTTTTTACTTTTAAAATAGTAGCTTATATAATTAGTTTTTACAGCAATAAAAGGTTTAAATTGACTTTATTTAAAAGGATATTTCTATCTAAATTAAAGTTATCGCACATTACATTTTTTGTATTTGTTTTATTTTATAAAAATTAAAGGTCAAGTACTGTACATGTTTAAGATTCAATAAAGTACTTTATATATTTTGTGATCCAATGCCTCGAAATAAATAAGATTGATATACCTATTTTAATTAATATATAATACTTTATTATCACCAGTATTATTTACAAATGTTTTTTTATTTAAGAAGCCGAGAACTTATTGTAAAATTTCTACAAGTATTATTAACTTTTATATATTATGTGAACAATTCTTTTCTATGGGTACATACATAATTTTAAAGTTAAAGAAGGTTTTCTAGTTGCAATGTTATTATTTGATTTAACCATAGACCTATTATCCAGAGGAGACGCAACATCCCATTCATAAAACTCTGTTTTATCGTAATGATTACACGAGAGTGGCCATGAGTGTGACAAAGAATACCAATCGATTCTCTTTGTCCCGTCCTTGTGCTGGCAACGCTGTAACATTATTGTGGACTTATAGTCACGCTTGTAATCAGTGGCGTACTGTTTGTTCAAAATGAGAATATATCTATCGGGTAATATTTAGTTTTTTATAAGAATATATTTATGAATGGCTGATACTCAGTTTTTTATCAAATTGAAGTGTTGTAGCCTACTAAAAGTATTTTTTTAAACCCCAAATGTTGGGCGCCAAATTGTGTTACCCTGACAAAATTGTTTTTCTAAAGTTAGAAAAGTGGGGTGCCAATTTTGTGAAACTTTAAAAAACTTACTAATTCCACTAATGTTTGGCGACAATTTTGTGTTACGTTAAAGTTTCCTTTTTAAAGCCAATTGTGTGTAATGTCATAAGTTCCTTTTATAAAACTAAATTATTCCAACTCAAGAGTTGCTAATTATGTAGCGAATAATGTTACTTATAGCCTTTAAACTAAAGTATTTTATCAAATTAAAGTACTGAAAAATAATTTTAAATAATTTTACCTGTCTGAAATAAAAAAAATTATCATTAATATTAATTGTACAAATAAAATGTAATGTATTTTAAATTTAATGTTCAAACAGCTTAGTAACCTTAAGAAAAAAATTAAAATATTATACTCAGGGTTCCGTGACTTTTTGATTTCTCGATTAGATGAAATTTTAGGGAATGTATAGATTTCTTATGAAAAACTAATATAAAATGGATCAGAAAAGTACATAGTTCTTCAAATAACAACGAAAGAAGGATAATACTACTGAATAATTGTTGCTGAATAACAGGAAAATAATGACCTTTTTTGAGAATATCTCGAATGGTATTGTTTTCCGCATCGTTTGGTTTTCAGATTTGTGTTTTACGCCTCAAAATAATACCTGTTTATTTTGATATTGAAATCGTCATCGCTACATCACTGGATAAAAATAATGTAAGAAACATAGACCTATTATGGTAAACAAAGAGATATGTCAACTTATTTGTGAAAAGAAACACTGGGGCTTAAATAATCTAGCTTTTTACACACTTGGCAATGACGAACCATTTCTTCCACTAAATTTTACTAAATTTTACCAATAATATGCTGAAAATCACCGATAATACTCTCGTTGCAACAACTTCGGCAACAACGCTATTAATAGTAGCCGAAACTGTCAGATTTCGTAGTAAACACAAATTTCTGCACGTGCTACCATTTAGACAGGCCGTGCGGCGTTGTCCTTATTGAACAACACGTTTTTACGATCTAACGGAATGAATTAGTTCAATGATTTAACATTTCATAAAATGAGTTGTATTATTCAGGTATATTCAGAGATAGCATTATGGTCACAATATTGTTGCAACTATAATTAACAAATACTATGGACGATTTAATAACAATCACAAATCTCTTGCCATAACTGGAGAGCAGGCAACATCACAGCACAACACATTCCAATCGGCCGTATCAAAATGATACAGTCGACCAGAAAGTGGGGATTTATGATCGTATTTAAAAGTAAATAGTTTTGTCTTCTCTGATAATAGGTCTCTGAATTTAACTGTTGCTATCAGTACCCACACATGTAATATTAACTATTCAAGGTATTTCTAGTTTTAATCAATATTAAAATTCTTTTTAAGACCAGCATTTACTACTATTTTTTAATAAATAATGAAATAAAATTGCAAGAAAAACTTTATAAATCATAAACTTATAAATTGTATTTAAACCTTAGTTACTTACATGCTGTTTGTAACTTAGCGTCTTGGATTTCAATGTTTTTTTTTGTTTTAGGGCTGATAGAAGCGAAACACAAAGGAAAAGAAGATCAAAAAACAGATTATCAAACAGGAGAAGTACAGGATTTGTTAACCCTGAAACTGTAGAAGAAGCATTCAAAATGGGTCCTGAAGGTCCTCACAAAAGTGAAACAGAAAAGTGACGTCAAAACATTTATATTATTTGTACTCCAAACTGAAATGTCAAGTTCTGTATCCATGTGTTGTTAAACAATAAGAACAAAAAAAGTAGCAATAATTAATAATACAAACATGATTTCCACTTTTTTAAAAAGTAGGGCAAACCAGAATCTACAAAAATTTCAGTATTTTTACCTATTTTAGCTATTCAATACTCATGATAGTGCCATAATGTTACAAAAATTGTTATTGTTAAAAATTAATAAACGGCAGGTATAGAAAAGAATACAAAATTTATTTATAACTAAAATAAAAATATGATTAAAAAAAATATTAAAAGCAATGTGGTAAATATAGCAAGTTCATTTTTATAAACTTAAATCTTACAATTAAAATTTTTAAAAAAAAAATATTTAGGACATGTAAGCTGTTTTAAAATACTATTTCAGATGTCAATCATAAAACAGATCTAAAAAACCTTATTTGTTATCAATGAAAAATTGTAGAATTGGTAATTACTCGTATATTTTAGGAATATAAATTACAAGAAAACCTAACATGATAGCTTTTGTGTTAGTGATTAACACGAAAGGGAATGGAATTTTAAGGTAATAATAGTAGTACTATGTTTAAATGCATCTAAATTTAATAAAATTAAAGTAAAAAAGACTGTGTGAGTTTTAAATAATCTTATTTTTTTAAAAATTATAAGTCCTAGCATAAAAATGGATTAATAAATAAATAAATACCTTATTTTATAAAATTTGTTGGTGAAATATAACCTACCTCATAGAATGCCTTATTAACTGCTTAAAGCAAAAAAAACTAATAAAAATTTATTTTAAATACATACATACATATAGTCACGCCTTTTTCCCGTAGGGGTAGGCAGAGACCACTTCCTTCCACTTGCCACGTTCCTTACACACATCTTTTGCTTCTTCTACTTTCATTAGTACTCTTATACATGCTCGTCGGTTGTTGGTACTCTTGACCTGGCCTTTCTTCAAAACAATGTTGATCTGATCAAGATATGTTTGCCGAGATCGACCTCTACCGACTTCCGTCGTCCATTCACACTTGCCTTATAAATTTGTTTCGTCAATCTTCCTTCATACATACTTTCTACGTGTCCAAAACATCTAAGCATTTCTTTACCTATATTTGTAACCACATCTTTTACACCACAGCGTTTTCTTATCTCACTATTTTTTACTTTATCCAACCGAGTCACTCCGATTATACTTCTCAGACTACTCATCTCTGCAACATTAATCCTATTTTCATGCTTCTTCTGCCAAACTCAACATTCACTACCATACATAAGTGTAGAAACCAACACACCTCTATGCACAGCCAGACGTGCCTTATTTGACACTTTCTGGCTGCTCATAAAGCTGTGCAGTGCCCCATTTATTTGTTTTCCTGCCAACACCCTTTGCTCATTGTCACTGTCATACTTTCCATCTCTTGTAAACTTTAAACCCAAGTACACAAATTCATTTACTTGTTCCACTCTTTCTTCCTTAATTAATCATTTATTTTTCTTACTTTGATTTTTAGGGCATCATGCAAAACATTAACCATCGCCTGCAACTCCTCTTTAGATGACGCTAATATGATTTGATCATCGGCGTAATGAAAGCATTTGACGATCAAATTATTCATTTTTAATCCATACGCACTCTCTTTTAAATCTTTTAAACAATCGTCTATGTATAAGTTAAATAGCCAAGGCGAAGCCACACATCACTGTCTCACACCCTTTTTGATATTAAACCAGTCCGTGCAAGCTCCGGTTATCCTGACGCAAGCAGTGGAATCCTCGTAAAGTGATTTCAGTGCTCGTATTAAACTATTTTAAATAAACAAGTTATTATATTTGTTTAAATATAAAAAAATATTTGTGGTTTAAATGTTATTGCCGTCTATAAACTGCAAAATAAATTATAAACCCAAAAAAGAATAACATAGCGATCAAAATTTATTTTTCCAAATAAAAATTAGATTACACCTAATTTGTATGAATATTTTTAATATTATTTCAATAAGTTACTCATATCATTTCTGAGTTTATTGGGTTAAATGTTTACCATTTAAAATTATTTTATTTTAATGATACGTATCATTAGAATGTAATATATTATAAAGCGTGTAGTGGTATACTTATGTATAGTAATTAATATTAATAATTTATTTTAATAAAGCATTTATTTTTATTAAGACTTAATTATTTATATAATAATCCCTACCGTCATTATTACATTTTTTTATTTAATACCAATCAAACTATCCAATAATACACATGACTTAGTGGTTTTATTTTTTAAATTTTAAAGGCTTTTGTTGTATTATTTCTCTGAATATTGTTCGACTTATTTTTGATAATGCAGTGATGACAAGCAATATGTATTTTGCTTACGTAATATTTTTTAACATTAACAAAAAAAAATACCACGAGTATAATTTTTTGTGATACTCTTGTGAATGATCTAAGGGACGCACGGTCGTCTAGGGAGACCTCGTCGATCAGTTTAAATGGTGGCCTACATATTAAATGTGAAGTTATTCCATTGTCAATCTCGCTCACATTGACTATTATGGACCATTAAATATCTGCATCTATTTAAACATTTCTTAACGATTATGGTAAAAGTCGTGGACGAATATTTTATGTAAATTTATAACGATTTATGAGTTTGGTTAAAAAATCCACGTGAACACTTAAAAACTATCAAAAACTGTATTGTTAGTACAATAAATATATTTTGTTGGAAATAGTTAGTTAACATTTAAATAATTCAGGTGTTAAAAAAGTCTGAAGAAAACAGTGGCAGGAAATTAAATAAACTACTTATTACTACAAAAAAATTAATAATATTAAACCCATAACAAATTCAATATATTTCCACGATAAATAAATAACCAAACGCTAATTAGACTTAATTTAAATTGAACACACGTTATTGTAAAATCTTGCTTGATTTAAATTAAACACACGTTATTGTAAAATCTTGCTGTATACCATTAACAGTCATGCGTTCTTTCAA
Source organism: Agelastica alni (assembly GCA_950111635.1). Classification (NCBI taxonomy): domain Eukaryota; kingdom Metazoa; phylum Arthropoda; class Insecta; order Coleoptera; family Chrysomelidae; genus Agelastica; species Agelastica alni. Next base: position 32,484,335 of record OX467708.1, on the reverse strand, counting down.
CAAATAAGATATTTCAAAATACAATATCCTTAATACATTCTGAAAAAATTTAATTGTAATTATTGACGACTCTGTTAAGCTACCAAAATCATCAAACATTAGGTACTATAGTTGTTGTTTTTAGTATTTTAGGCACTGAATTTTAGATATACATTTATTATAACTCTATTAAAAAGAGGGTGACGAATGAAACTGAGATGATATGGGATGTGCTAGCAGGATTTGTAAGAGGAAGGAGATGTATGGATCAGGTCTTTTTATTTCGAGGTATAGTCGAAAAATTCTTGGCCAGAAGTCAGAAGGTCCATTGCCTGTGTGTGGGGTCAGCGGTAGTTTAATACGAGCACTGAAATCACTTTACGAGGATGCCACTGCTTGTGTCAGGATAAACGAAGCTTGCACGGAATGGTTTAACATCGAAAAGAGTGTGAGAGAGGAATGTGTGGCTTCGCCATGGCTGTTTAACTTATACATAGACGATTGTTTAAAAGATTTGAAAGAGAGTGCGTATGGATTGAAACTAAATGATTTAATAATCAAATGCCTTCTTTACGCCGATGATCAAGTCATATTAGCGTAATCTAAAGAGGAGTTGCAGGCGATAGTTAATGTTATGCATGATGCCCTAAAAATCAAAGGAATGAAAATAAATGTAAGCAAAGCGAAATTTATGGTTTTTGAAAGAAAAGAAAACATGATAAACTGTAAAGTTTTGATAAATGAAGAAAGAGTGGAACAAGTAAATGAATATGTGTACTTGGGTTCAAACTTTACAAGAGATGGAAAGTATAACAGTGACAATGAGCGAATGGTGTTGGCAGGAAAACAAATAAATGGGGCACTGCATAACTTTATGAGCAGCCAAAAAGTGTCAAAAAATACACGCCTAGCTGTGCATAGAGGACTAGAGGTGTGTTGATTCCTACATTTATGTTTGGTAGTAAATGTTGGGTTTGGCAAAAAAAGCATGAAAATAGTATTAATGCTGCGGAGATGAGTAGTCTAAGAAGTATAGCCGGAGTGACTCGGTTGGATAAAGTAAAGAATAGTGAGATAAAAGAACGCTGTGGTGTAACAGAAGATGTGGTTACAAAGATAGATAAATGAATTCTTAGATGGTTTGGACACGTGGAAAGGATGAATAAAGGAAGATTGACAAAACAAATTTATAAGGTGACTGTAAATGGACGGAAGTCGGTAGAGGTCGACCTCGGCGAACATATCTCGATCAGATCAACATTGTTTTAAAGAAAGGCCAGGTCAAGAGTACCAACAATCGACGAGCATGTATGAGAGCACTGATGAAAGTAAAGGAAGCAAAAGATGTGTGTAAGAAAAGTAGAAAGTGGAAGGAAGTGGTCCCTACCTACCTCTACGGGAAAAAGGCGTGACTATATGTATGTATGTATTTAAAATAAACTTTTATTAGTTTTTTTTTTGCTTTAACCAGTTGATAAGGCACTCTGAGGTAGGTTATATTTTACCAATAAATTTTATAAAATAAGGTATTTATTTAATTATTAAACCATTGCTAGGACTATAAATTTAAAAAAAATAAGATTATTTAAAACTCACTGAGACTCTTATACTTTAATTTTATTATCTTTAGACGCATTTTAACTTAGAACTTAAAATTTCATTCTCTTTCGTGTTAATCACTAACAAAAAAGCTATTATGTTAGGTTTTCTTGTAATTTATATTCCTAAATTATACGAGTAATTACCAATTCTACATATGAGAGCACTGATGAAAGTAGAGGAAGCAAAAGATGTGTATAAGAACCGTAGCAAGTGGAAGGAAGTGGTATCTGCCTACCCCTACGGGAAAAAGGCGTGACCTTATGTATGTATGTGAAAGTAAGAGTAAATATATGTATATGTTTTAAAAAAAAACTACTTGATACTGCTACTACTACTACTACTACTACTACTAGTACTACTACTACTACTAGATAACAAAAATTAAAATTATTAAAAGAAGTATTTGTACAACATTAAATTTCTTTGCAAAAAAAAAACACTTTTGTACTGGTTTAAAATAGAAGTTTGTTCCTTAAACAGAGTACTTAACAAAAAAAAAACGCAAAGATTTTTTATTTTTTATTTTTTATTTTTTATTGTTCACAATTTCCTGAGATGTGTAACATTTATATAACATAAGATTTAGAAACATTTAGAATAAACAATTAAGATTAATCATGATTTACAAAACATAAATTGTTAATAAATTTGTTGGTAAATAAATAATTAGTAATTTTTAAATGATCACGTATTTTTAATTCTTCCATTTGTTTTGTAAAATCATGTTATCCTTACTTGTCTATTAGAATGACAATTCTTCCTTAGTTACCAAAAATAACAAAATGTCTCACAATAACCTAATTTTTTTAGCAGTAGAATTTTTCGAAATAATTTTCTTGTACATACATCGTTTATAAATCCGTTGTTTTCCATCTTCAACGTTTTTCATCAAATTGTTGAGCCCCTGATCCACTGGCACTGCAGTATCTGATGCAAAAACTTTATGATGAATAATTTAACTCTAAATTTCCATTGTGAAATACGAGATTCTTCACTACTGCGAGACTCTTCAAATAGATTTCGTAAATATAGGTTCCACGTAAATTTAAATCGATAAAATTTTCATGGTTCAATAAAACATGTTCTTCAAAATGAAACGTCAGGAATTATGAAATCAAACTTTGCTGTAACTAAGCAAGAAAACAATTTGCAATGAAAAATTAATGCTATCCATGAAAAAAATTGACCAATTATTATTTGTTTATAATAAGGCATTACAAATCACGTGACCCAACATGGCGTCTGAGAGCAAACAGCTGTCTGAAGTGACATTAAAAAGTATTTGGTACGTGGTGACTAAGTTAAAAGAAGAATTTTACATCATGCCTGTTGTAATGACTTCTACAACCAACTACAAGTCGTGTTACAGTCATTTTTTCATAATAATACCACTAATAAACCCCAAAAAATAAAATTATTTGATGCAGTAGCAACAACAAAAATCTGACAACTTATTTAATGGAGCCATATAACAATAAAAGCATTGTTTGCGTTCAGTCGCCATACCTATTGAATTTGTTTTGACAAATCATTGGAATGCCAAATAGTACGATAATAATAGCAGCTTAGGTTAGGTTCATAGACATATAAATGTCTATAGACCATTCTAGTATGACGTCACAATCAATCCGCCATATTGCATGAGGGGCAACCAAATCAAAGCTACCATTGTAAAGAACGGTGTGTTCACAATTTTATATTTTAATATATTTAAAATGCCTTCGTTTTGTGCAGTTGTGTGATGCTCAAAGAGAGCAGAAAGGGATAGAGGAAGATTTTTCGGAATACCTTCCCTAAAAATGCACGAATTTGTGCAGATCATTTTATATTAGGTAAGTACTTGTCAATACTTTAGATTTTTTTGTTTTTTTGATATTAAAAAGTTAAAATCATTTGTGAAATTATCTAATGGGTGTCTACAATTATCTCAAATAGTACTATTATTTTTTTTACTTCTAGGGCACCCAGCAGAATTTAAAGACAGAAATAACGCTGACTGGATTCCTGTACAAAATATGCGATATGTTAGTATCCAATATAAAAACTTGCAACATGTTGAAAGATATAAAAGGAGCATTAAACGCAAGAAACTTGATCAAATGGTAAGTTAAAATTTTAATTTGAATTTCATTATTAGATGCCTCGACATTTTTAAGACATTGAGATTCCGTCTTGTTCAGATATTGCAGAGCCAGGAACTTCATCAAGTTTTCAGGAGCAGGGAGAACATGATGAAGACAGTAAAAATAGTGTTGGTGTACAAACTGACTGGAATATGGAATATGACTTCAAGAAGAACAAACGGAAAATAAAAATGTATGTGCCCCTCAAGGAATATGGCCGATTTGTCAAAATCACGTGACCTGGAATGGTCTATGGTTAGGTTAGGTCACCAAACCTATTTATTGCAGACTGGATCAAGATTTAAACATTCATGTCACAAATGAGCTTATCTCTGGTTTTGCTATGAATAATTTGATAAATGTTGCAAAAATACTTATTAAACATAAATAATAAGAACAATAAAGAATATAAAATACAAAAAGTAAAAGTCAAGAATATGATACAAATCTAAGACACATAATATATTTGGCGGCGGTATTAGTGCCTCAAATAATAACTTTGTGCCCCAGCGTTAATTGGGAATTGCGTTTTTCTGTTATTTTCCTGAATTCTTTTATGAGAGCATGCTGTCTACGTAGATTCGCCGGTGGTATGTGACTGAGCACTGGTAGCCAGTAAGATGGGGTAGGTTTGATTGTACCAGATAAGATGCGCATTGTGTTATTTAATTGCATAACTATTAGGTGTGTATGGCAGCTATTTAACCAAACCGGCGCACAGTACTCCGCCGCCGAGTAAACAAGGCCGATGGCTGATGCTCTCAGCGTTGCAGCTGATGATCCCATGAGGTTCCGCATAATTTCTGTAGGATGTTGATTCTCGTTTGTAGTTTTGCTGCGGTTTTTGACAAGTGTTCTTTAAACGATAACGTTCTATCAAGTGTGACCCCTAAATAATTTGGGTACTTGGTATGGGTGGCATAGGCTCCAGGGCCAGATAATTTTCAAGCTGAATTCTTAAAACTTATGAACGACGAGGAAATCAAATGGCTGACCAAGATATTTAATCGTATATACAACACAGGTATTATCCCGCAGCAATGGCTTAAATCGGAGTTCATAGCTATACCAAAAAAGTCGGGAGCCAAAAAGTGCGAGGAATATAGAACAATAAGTCTTATGAGCCACCTACTGAAAATATTCTTAAAAGTCATACACAGAAGAATATATAAAACATGCGAAGAACAGATAGCGTCCACGCAATTCGGATTTAGAGACGCAGTCGGGACAAGAGAAGCTTTATTTATTGTACAAGTCCTCGTCCAAAGAAGCAGAGATATGGTCTGTGACATTCATGCCTGTTTTGTGGACTATAGAAAAGCATTTGATAATTCAACATTACAAGATGATAGAAATTTTGAAAAAGACAGGTATAGATGATAAAGACTTAAGAATAATTATAAACCTATATTGGAACCGGATAGCAAGTGTGAGAGTGGAAGAAGACCAAACTGGGACAGTTAAGATTTTACGTGGAGAAAGACAGGGATGTGTATTGTCGCCACTATTATTTAATATTTACTCCGAACACATATTTAGAGAAGCCTTGGACATAGCACAAGAAGGAATTCTGGTAAATGGACAGCGCTTGAATAACATCAGATACGCTGATGATACAGTAATATTTACACATAATACGGAAGACCTGAAACAACTAATGGATAGACTAACAACCAGTAGCCACCAATATAGACTGGATATCAACATGGATAAGACTAAATATATGATCATAAGCAAAAACAACGTTCCCACCTTACAACTAAGATTAGAGGGTGGAACAATTTAAAGAGTCGACAGATATACATATCTCGGCACCATCATAAATGATCAATGGGACCACTCGCAAGAAATTAAAAGTCGAATTGAAAAGAGCAGAAATGTATTCATTAAAATGTCAGCAGTTTTTAAAAGTCAGACCTAACCATGAACACAAAACTAAGAATGTTACGCTGCTATGTGTTTTCCGTGTTACTATACGGAGTGGAGTCATGGACACTGACAAAAGCAATGACGAAAAAGATTGAAGCATTCGAGATGTGGCTCTATAGAAGGATGCTAAGGGTATCATGGACAGATCATGTAACTAACATTAAAAATCCTTAGAAGAATGTCAAAAGAAAAAGAAATCATGAATATAATTAAAACAAGAAAAATACAATATCTAGGTCACATCATGCGAAATGAAAACAGATATAATCTCTTACAGTGCATATTACAAGGGAAAGTGAAAGGAAAGAGAATGGAGAACGGGTCATTGTCGCCAAATCGGCTGTAATGATATCTTCCATTGTTTCAAATGATTTACCTATGTCTTGTCGCTATTGCCCAGTCATCCGCGTAGCCAAACTTTTTTGATTGGGATTTTGGAAGATCAGCGATATAGAGGCTAAATAGCAGAGGGGCAAGTTCGGAGCCCTGGAGGAGCCCGTTACTCAGCAATTTTTTCTTGCTTTTATTTTGTCCCATAATAAGTTTGAATGACCTATCGGTTAGCACTGCTTTAACCAGTCCTGCTATTGTCTTACAGGGTATCGTCTTGAGTAGCTTATATATCAGTCCCTGCCTCCAAACGGTGTCGTAGTCAATAAATGCCACTAAAGGTTTTTAGTTGTTTCTGGAAGCCGGCCTCGATGTTTGTAGAAAGCGCAAGCCAATGTAAACAAGCCTTTCCAAAAACTTATACATTACGATTAGCAATGCGATAGGGCGGTAACTTTGGGGTAGATCTGTTGGTTTGCCCAGTTTAAGAACAGCGATGATTTTTCCTTGCTTAAGTGTTTTTGGGATGTTAGCTGACTGTAGCATGTTAAAGAAAAATTTAACTAACCACGTTCTTGCATATTTGTCACAATGGGTCAGAAATTCTGGGTGTCCTTTGGTGCCCCATTGATTTTGTTCATAGAGAAATAACGAGTGAACTGAGTATCAGGGGAGGAGGCATGTTTAAGAGCTTTTAGTTCTCGCTTTATCATCCTAGTATGTTCGTTGTCTAAAGAGCTCTAAAGGTAGATACAATGTGCGCTGCGACAGAGTTTGGAGTAATAAGTGTGTTTTCACGGGCAGGTGCATTGCTACTGCCTAATTTACGTAACAGGGACCATGCTTTTCTGCTGGATTTTTTAAGATTCAGCCCTTCAACAGTTTCGACCCACTTCGCTCGGCGAGCAGCATCAAGACTCTGTAGGAGCTCATCTGCAATCTCTGGGTCTGAGATTTCTAAGAAATCCTTATATCACTTCACTTACCTCATTTCACCCCGGTATATACTCCTTACGAAAAAACCTCTGGGAATGTGCTTCTTGGCTGTACTAATTTAGCACTAATAAATCTCTCATAGCTGCTGGAGACGGGGAGTATTAATCCCAGGCATTTGTCCAGATCTTTCGAGAAACCGCTCCAAATGGCTTTCCGGAAGTTTTAACTTGAAAGGGAAAGAGAGGTCACTAATGGGATAGTTATTCCAATTTCAATAAGTGCTGGGCGATGTTAGCTGTGCGAAAAGTCTGATAATATTCTTCGCGATGTTTTCAAAGGGCGATTTTGTTTATCAGCTGTTACGAAGCAGAGATCGGGGTTATATTCGCCACTCCAAGCTGCCGATTTAAACTAATCTGTTTCTTTATCGTCGAATACAAGGTAAGCGTTGTTTTCTTCGGCCCAGTGAGTTAGTATTTCACCGTTTTAATTATTGTGCCTGTACCGCCACTGTAAATAGTGGCTGTTAAAGTCACCCAAATATATACCCGGATGGGGAAGCGAGTGGATGGTGTATGGTGGCCAGGTGATGTTGAGTGGCTTGTATATGTTATTTATAGTTATTTCCCGTACTTTAATTTTTACTTCGTGAATATTGTCCTATGTAGATGTGGAGAGTAGGTATAGGTTAGGACCACGCCCCACTCACATGATACCTAAACCGCAAAACCGACAGTCCGTTTGTTGGTTCAAACCTAGTGGAGAGTAACTGAGCATATTTGTAATGGGTTTTCACATAGGTGGCTGTTCCATATTTGTGGTGATATGTTGCCCCTATCAAAACGTATCCGTGTATTCTACCCCTATAATGCATCTGCTTCGCGCTATCGACATGAGTTTCTTGTATGACAACTACGTCAACATCTTTGTTTGTTAAAATCTTTTTTGGGCACTGGCATTTAGCACTTACTAATGCCGTCGATATTAAATTGAAAAATTCGGATACTGGGTTCAAGATTTCTGGTTACAAAGTTCTCAGAAGAACCATTTGTTTGTTCTGGCATATTCGATTGCTTTGGTACTTTAATGCTTTTGTGTAGGTACGTGGCCAGGAGATCCAATGGATTGTCTGGCTGCCAGTATTTTGTAGATTGTTTAGCTGCCACAAACTGTGACGTTGCCCAAGATGCACCGCGAGGAGGCCAATCTACTTTGCACCACTGTAACATCACTGAAAATATGTTACAGAGGGCAAACAAATAAATTTCACTTTTTATCTTTATAGCCCATAAGAAAGATACCATTTTAAAAATCATAAATTTTCTTGACTGCAAATCTTTAGATTTCCACTTTTTACGATGAAAATTATTATTTTATAAGACTATGATCAGGAATTAAATGGCCAAAAAAAACTTATTTTTGCAAAAGATCTGACAATATCAAATTTAGATGTAAAGCTGCGTCTTAATGATTTGTTTTTAATACAAAAAGTTATAAATAAAAAAATGTAAAAAATTTTTATTACCATTTTATATATTTATAAAGCTTGATGCATAACTATTGCGTTTTTGACAGTTTTTATATTATTGAAGTTTCAAAATGCTATAATTATATTAGAGGAAGAGCCAGTGACCAATTTTCAGTTGTCATTTCAAGTCTTGACAATTTACTGACTCAATGTTTAATATCTGCTCGACAATAAAAGCCACTTCTGGCAGTCCCCAATGACCGGGGTAAATAACCCTACAATTTTAAAGAGGATAAGAAAAAAAGAATTATTTTAGTTAAAGTATCAGTCATGAAATTCATGCAGATTATTTCTAAAAGTATACGGAATGTATAAAAAATTCGCCAGAACATCTTCGTCCTTCCTAAAAGTTGACATAACGCTATAAATATTTATAAAAAATATTTTATTTTTGTTATTTCAAATCTTAACATAATACAGAAAATATGTACAAAAAAAAAATTATTGAATGCCAGAAATAAATTTCATTACTTACTATCTGCTAGAGGTCAAGAATACCAACAACCGACGAGCATGTATAAAAGAACTGATGAAAGTAGAGAAAACAAAAGATGTGTGTAAGAATCACAGCAAGTGAAAGGAAGTGGTCTCTGCCTATCTCTACGGAAAAAGGCGTGACTATGTGTATGTATGTCAACAGTTAGGATAGACGAAAATGTTCTGGCGAATTTTTTATACATTCAGTATGCTTTTAGAAATAATTTGCATGAATTTCAAGACTGATACTTTAACTAAAATAATTTTTTTTTCCTACCCTCTTTAAAATTTTAGGGTAATTTAACCCGGCCATTGGGGGCTGCCAGAAGTGGCTTTTATTGTTAAGCAGATATTAAACATTGAACCAGTAAATTTTCAAGACTTGAAATAACAATTGAAAATTTTTCACTGGATCTTGGTTAAGGTTAGGTTATGTATCATGTGAGTGTGGCGTGGTCACCCCTCCACCGTGACTCTTAGTAGGTCTACTGTGGCTTAACCTTATAGGTTACAGTTCATTGCACAATCTAGCTCTTCTCACGAAGTTCATGGTTGTATAGGGTAAGATTTTTTTGAAATTGGTAGGTTCTAGTTGTAACCAAATATGTTGAACCTTATTCTTCCCAGGCCGGGGCATAAAATAGTATATGTTCAGCAGTTTCGTCTTCCACGCAGCAAATCTGACAGTCAGTTTGTTGATTCAGACCTATCTTTTCAAGGTCGTATCTTAGACGACAGTGTCCTGTAAGCAGTCCCGTTAGAATACGCAGGTCATTTTTGCTCCATTATAGGATCTGCTTTGTTGTGTTTTTCGAGGGTTTAGATATAAACGAGTGAGTCAACCCTGGTATATCGGACCAGTACGTGAGTATTTTCCTCTCTGCCCAGTCCGAAATAATTGTTTTGGTGGCACTTGTGGCGACTCCAAAAACCTAAACTGGTCCAGTAAACGCATATTCATTCTCCTGTTTTGCAAGGGTGTCGGCTTTTTCATTTTCCTTTACCTCCTGTTGCCCAGGTACCCACAGTTGGGTCACCGTGTTGTTTGCACCAAGGTACTCCAAGGATTCGATGTAATTCCATACAAATTTAGAATTTATCTTGTTTGAGCTAAGTGCTTTTAAAGCAGCCTAGCTGCCTGATATTATACTTATGTTTTGGTTTGCTAGAGGTCTGTTGGTCAACACTCTTGCACACAATTCGATAGCAAACACTTCAGCCATCTGTGTACATTACGTATTTAGTCTCTGAAAAGAGAATTTATTCCATTACCCATTCGTCTCTCTTTGGAAAGGGGACTTTGAACGACTTTTCTACGTGTATTTTTGTGGCTAGCATTTCAGGAGCCATCCCGAGAATTTGGTGATTTTATGTTTTACTCAGTATCCCAGAGTGATCCCCGAGTTAGTCTCCATTAATTTGCTTTTCCAAAGACAGGAATCTGTAGGAGACTCTCCTGGCCTCCCTCGCTAAAAGAATATCTAGGGGAGGAAAATTTAGGAGGTGTTTCAGGTGCGCTGGACATAGCTCCAGTTATAGCCAGGCACGCCAGCCGCTGAAGGCCAGCAAGCTTTGCTCTAGCTGTCTGTCGTAACCCTTTGGTCCACCAGACTACTGAACCATACGTAAATATAGATATTATCATTGTTTGATAAATCCAGTAAAT